>SJYC01059951.1:0-16924 GCA_006408675.1 Madoqua kirkii
ACACAAATTTTTTTTTCTAAATTATTTCATATTTTCCCAATCTTTATTGGTGAATTATTCTTGATTTATATGAAGAAAAATAAAGTAAAAAGTCAGAGCAAGAAAGAGAATGCCATTGTGTATATGTTTGCTTTTAGAAATCCTGTTTTCCGTTTCCTTTTTCAAAAGGAAATTGATGTAATAAATGTTTTTTTTCCCCTATTATTCTGTATTTTAAGATATTATGATCTGTCTCCTAAAAATTTCCAGTAAAGTTAAATTTCTTTTGCCTAGTCTAATATGTACTGACACAATTTTCACAGGATCCAGGGATGATTGTTTGTTCCTCCTTCTCTCTTTTTAAGATCTTTTTATTTTTATTAAAACAAAACAAAAAAAAAGCGAAAAATGTTTTTTTGGTCATGTCGTGCGGCTTGCAGGATGTCAATTCCCTGATGGGGGACTGAAACCTGGCCACAGTAGTGAAATCCTGAAATCCTAACCACTGGGTCCCTGGGGAACTCCCACCTTATTAACTTTTAAAGATCATTCTGTTTAGCTTCCATTTGAAAACACTTGACATCTTTTTTTTTTTTTTTCATAATCGTGAAACTTAATACAATGCTTAACCCTTGATCTTTTCCCCTTGATTTCCTCCTAAGTTACCTCCCAGCTGAACATGTGAGTCAAACATAAGGAAGGCAAGCAGAGTGAATGCTGGAAAAAAGTGACTTTCCTGGTAAGGAACAAGCACGTTGAAAGCTTACAGAACTTCCTTCCCAACCCTTATGCTTTTTTGATGATTGGGCTAGCATGGGTAGTGGAAACAGATGCTATCAGATATACATTCTTTTTTTATTTTTTTGGCTCAGGATAAAGCAAGTAAAGGCTAACAGAGTCATGCTGTTTTGCAAAGTGGCATACACATTTCATCTTTCCAAAGTATATCTAGCTAAAAAAGCAAATTGCTAGGCTTGAAGGTACTTATGGGTACCACTTTCCTTTAGTTAGAGGAACACAGAGAAAGGAGATTAGAAAACCAACTAGATTATCAGTTTACAGTTAGCAAAGTCAGCTCTCTCCACTATGTTCTGCAGCTGCTTTTAAATTCCATTTCTGTGAATTTAAATCTGTATGCAAAGCACTCTGGTGGCTACAGTTGCCTCTCATGGTAATGGAATGGTTTTCTGAGAACTGGCATAAGAGGCAGGAAATGTAAGTTCCCTTCTGAGTTCTGTTCTTGATGATTTCTGTGTCCTTGAATGAGTCATTTTTAACGGCTTCGGCTCAGTTTCTCCTGTCACATAACCAGTATATTATTGTACCATGACTCATGTGGCTTATCTCATGTAAGTGTGATCTGAATGTTTGTGTATTATTTTACACTGGAGAATACTTAATTAATTAAGTTTCCTCTGCAGCTGATAAGCCTTCCCATTAAATATATGATAGACATGATTGGATTATAGCTGTCATATGTTATATCAGTAACCTGGTAATGATAGCAATTAAAAGTTATTTGGTTTTCAAGGTGATGTTTCCAAACAAGACTAGCACAGATCCTGAGACTACAAGATATGATCTGTTGAAGATGTTAAGAGAATAAAAAACAATGTCCCTCAGGATACAAACGCTGACATCACTACATTACATGTCCTTGGTTCTCCAAGTCACATATATTAAAATCAAGAGGGTTGAATATATCTTTTCGTTTTTGAGTCTTATTTCAGCACTTCGTCTCCATCTACTGCAGCACCTCAAGAGTTAACAAGCTTTGAACAGTAGGATTTAAACCAGAGTGACTGGCTGGCTCCTCATGGGATAAAATAAGCTAAAAGATATGCTGTTGGTAAGGTTTGCTGCTGTTGTTTTGCTTGGTTTTGTTCTGAGTTGTGAGCCCAAATGCTCAAAAACTATGATTCTCTTTCCCCAGCCTTATTGACACCTTAGGGGATTGCAGGCTGCCATTTCACACTTTTGGGTTTGCAACTCCTGGCTTCAATAACTGGAGAACAAACTGTGGGAAGAGGCACATCTGGAGCAAAGTCAAGGTGGCAACAATGTCTGTTTTAGTTGAGAAAAAAGACTGCAGAAGAGCATCAACAGTGGAAAGCTTTTTGTTAGAAAGCATATTTGCAAAAGAGTTTCTTAGGATGTTTAATCAACTGAAAGAACACCTTCTTTGATAAAAATATTACACATTTAATTCCATAGTAACATTTCAAAGTGGGTAAAATTTGAAGTAACAAGGGTTTGACTATGAGAACACAACACCTTCATCCTTTCCACCCTGTTGCATTGCTCCAGAAGATAAGATTCATGCAGTGTTTAAAAAAAAAATGGCCTTGTTACATGGAATGCAGTATTCATGGCGATTAAAAAGTTCTATTTCAAGACAGCGTGGATAGTTTAACTCATTTTTTTTCTTGAAATGCCCTTGGAAATGTTATCTTTCTGCAAATGTGGTAAAAGAAATAATCTGTATTTTGCTAAATCATCGAGATCTAGGATAAAAGGACCTTCGTAATTAAAGTCATCATAGTAACAAAAGTATTATTAGCAATATAGAGTTTTCTAATAATTTTGTTACACTTCCCTAAACTATGATTAGGTAAGATATAGTGTCACATGGAGTCAATTAAGATGAAACTTTTCCATTGTAGTGTTCCATTCTCACTAAAGAAAATTAAATTTATAGACAAAGCTCAGCTTGAGTTAAAATTGGTCTCCTAGAAAAGTGTTTGACTTCGCTTTTCTTATAATTTGTATTTAAAAATTTATTGTATTTTGCAGTTATTATTCATGAGCAAACTTAAGCAACTCACTAATAAAAAATGACAAATGCAATTACAATTGTTTAGGTGATAGGATAACCATTTTTTAGAGCCTCTTTTGGAGAAATAACAGACTGAAGTGACTTAGCAGCAGTAGCAGCAGCAGCAATAATGAGAGTGGGCTTCCCAGGTGGTTCAGTGATAAAGAATCTGACTGCAGTGCAGGATAAGCAGGTTTGATCTCTGGGTCAGGAAGATGTGGAAAAGGAAGTGAAAACCCACTACAGGATTCTTGCCTGGAAAATCCCATGGACAGAGGAGTGGGCTACAGTCCATGGGGTCACAAGAATTGGACATGACAACAGTTAACAATAGTAAGAGTTGTTGAGTATATGAAAAATTTAATTTGGCTACTTAATGACCTGGATTTGACAGGTAGGCAGTTACTTTGGTTTTGAGAGTCCTGTGGTTTCTATACCATACTTTTTTTTTTTTTGGACTATGTTTTTTTATTTTATTTTTATTTTTTAAATTTTATTTTTACTTTATTCTACTTTACAATGCTGTATTGGTTTTGCCATATATTGACATGAATCCACCACAGGTGTACACGAGCTCCCAATCCTGAAACCCCCTCCCACCTCTCACCTCATATCATCTCTCTGGATCATCCCCATGTACCAGCCCCAAGCATCCTGTATCCAAATTATGTGATATAAGGCCTACTAAGAGAAGGTTCACTCAGAAAGCAAAGTTGGAAAATGTAAGGGTATCATTTTTCCTTTGAGGGTGTATCCGTGTTGAAGCATCTTATTCCATCTGTATGCTTGAAGCAACAAACCCTTTCCACCAACCTTTCACCTCTTGTATTTTCTATTCAAAGACTGTCAAGGTAGATGCAGTAAATGTCATCCTTATAGAAGCATGAACTTAGTGCTTTATCCAAAGTATGCAAGTATTAGTCAAAGTTCCAAGATGTGAAGAAAAAATAAAGATCAAATTGTGAGAGACAAACTTACCTTTACATGTATACTAATTTTTCTTGGAATGAAGGTTGTTGAGAGTATGCGAAGGGAAGTGCAATGGAAGAAACTACACGATGATGAAAATCAACATGAACAACAAAATTGAGAACAGCAATAACAAAACTCACTGAGTTTCTCACAAAGCTGCTGAGTCTTCCATAGCTTCTTAATTCGCCTTACTCTTTCAGAGAGACTAAAGCCATGTACTTAAGATGTTTTTGCCAAGTGAGTCTTCTTTTTCACTGAATTAGTTGCCTGGTGTGAGAACAACTGGACTTTTTTCTTATTTGCTCAACTGCCCACCAATTAGGGTAAAGCCTGTGCATATCCAGGCTTGGAAGACTGTGAGGTATCTGAAAGAAGATTATTTTACTATATGCTAACTAGAACCTCATCGTACTTCTAGAACACAGCAAAATAGAATTGCTTCCCTGAGGAACTCAATGGAATCAACAGAAAACAAGGGTCCTAAAGGATCTTGTATATGTAGAAGACTGTTGAATATTTTATTCTTTTTGCAGCATTTTTAAGCAGGAAACTTTGAACCAGATAACACTGTGTAGTTGTATTTGTCTGTTTACTGTCAATATCCAGTAAGTTTTGTAAATTATTATCAGTGTGTGAGAACATATGAAGATTCTTTGGGTGGTGGTCACACAGAATTCTTCTGGGTTTTTAATGAAAACTGCTTGTGAAATTTTTCAGAAAAATAAGTTATCTTAACAGAACACACATCCTTCAATTGAAATGTATACAGCATCAAAGCAACTTCATCTAATATTAAATAGATTGCTTTCTCAGAAGTCATCATCCAATGAAAAAAAATTTGAGCATTTATGCTCACAAGTCTATTTGCATCTAAAAACTTCCATCAGACAGCCATGGAGCTTGTTAGGACCACTGCCTTTGCACTTACCTAGCATATAGAGATAGAAATAAAACTCTTTGAATTCTACTTGGTTTCCCCCATAGAATTTCACATATTTGGCCACACATTTGACGTGTGAAACACAAGCATTTTACCAAAGACAAAAATCGTTTTTTTTCTTTTGTACAGAATTTGTTCAAACTTGTCTCTACATATCTGTATGTATTGTAGATGAATGCAGCTTCTTTCATGAAATCCCATAAGGTGTTTCTGCGATGAGCAACACTCATTTAACAAGTGCACTCTGCCATGCAGGCGGGACCTGCCAGAAGCAACAGCATGCCTGTAACGGAAATGTTGTTTAATGAATATTTATTGATTATGAATATTCATTAAATTAACATCTTTATGGCCAGCCCCAGACTTTGTAACTTATGTGGCAGTAAAGTGGTTAAGTAAACTTTTCAATCCAGTCTTGGAGCCTTTTGAGGCTAAGATAACTACAAATTACGAAGACTTTCAGTTTTCTTCTGGAACAAAAAGCTATTCCTGAAATATTCTGATGGGACTATATTTACCATCAGGGCCTTTAGTTTTTGGATCATAGTAAGAAGTGACATGATCCTTTAGCTCATATTCTTTTAGATACAATTTCCCTGGCAGAACACTTTGGTCATTAGCTCACTATATTTTCTCATTTTCTCAATCCTTACACTTTATTAATCTTAGGCATTATGTTTGGCATGGATCACTGAACCAGTTTTCTTCTCCACGTCTCTTTGAAGGCAGGCTTACCATCCTCCAAACTATTTAGGAGAGTATGATCTTCCTAACACACATTTTAAATCTTGGAACTCCTCTCTTTGGAATCCATTAAATATTTTCCATTTCCTTTAGCACCAAATCCACAATTCCTCAATTCGGATCTGAACTTTACTCTTTTTCACTTTATTCCTACTCTGAATTTTAGGTGCCAGACACAGTGAAGAGTTTCTTATGCTAACTCTTGCCCATAAGGCTTGGGACATGCTTGACTTTTGACATAGGAGCTGCTCTCTTTATCCTAACTGTTTAATCTGGCTTAATTTTTACTTAACTTTTGGATATTGCCTTTTGCCTCATTTCCCTTGAAAATTCTTTCTGGGTCTCTATATAATGGAATATCTGTTCTTATATCTGTTCTCATATCATCCAGGTTTACTCCTATTTTAGTACTTACTACTTTGCACTGAAATTTCCTTTTTAGACTCCTCTATAGACTTTACAGTCTTCTTGTAAGTTAGGACTGCATCTTGTCCACTAGTGAAACTCCTGCACCAAGATCAGTGTACAGACACGGGATAGGTACCTCAGGTATGGCTATGTTTGCTAAGATCAGTTCTGCCACAGGCCTTCGCTGAGAGGCTTGCAGTACCCGGGCTTATGCTAGGCTGTTCAGATTGACTTAGGAAAGCATTGGTAAAAAAACATAATTTTATGCCTGTCTGTGGAAAATCTTGCTCAAAATGGAAACACAGTCCTATTCTATAATATATAGCACTCTGAGCATCAGTAAAAGCAAAAAAATAAACCAGTTAAAGCAAAAGAGAGACATATATACAGGTACCTCTTGAAAAATATTGGAAAGTGTATATTGACTCTCAGTCCAGAAGAAAATTGAAATTAGGAAGTGAAGTTAGAATCATAAATTAGAAAAGACTCTGTGTACCTCATATTTGCCTGTTTGCATTTGCATTGGCAGAATTCTTCCTCTGTAGGCTTTTCTTCTGCTTTTCAGACCACATGGCAGACATTGAGTCTATAACACTCTTTTAAAAACACAGAACCAAATTGACCTAGAATTCCTTCTGCATAATTTCTATGGAAAATACAATTGAGAACAAATAAATATAAATAAAGTCATCAAGGGCTTGTTTCAGAAGGTAAATGGGTCAAAAAGAGAGTTCATTGTGAGTTGAGAAACCACCCAAAAGATATAATTTCTAAGAATAATGTTGCTTAGTTTAATAACATAAAGAAACACAAAAGCAAATTTTGTTTTGTTTTGTTTTCTTTGGAATCACTTGCAAATTCTTTAACTCTAACATTTTACTTATAGTCATTCAGTTATAGGAAATATGACTTTTCCTACTATTGGTGCTGTCAAGATGCTAGTGAAGCTATTGATTTGGGGGTCCAATCAAAATCTGATATTTGTGTCTAATCAAGGTCTGATATTTGGGTCCAAACAATTCCTATCCATTCCTTTCATTAGGATCATGGATAAGGATTGTCGTAATGGTCAGAGGGCCTATAATCCACTGATTTATTTCCACTAATGTAACTTGCCTCTTGACCTCAGTGTGTTTAGTCCCATTTGACTGGTTCTTATGTTGTTTTGCTTTTTTATCTAAGATTTATTTCTCAGATATTTAATCTCCTCTCTTTTATGCAGTGGGTTTGAATGTGAAGAATTTTTCTATAAGAACAAAGAAATTTTATTCTAAATTTGTTAGCTACCACATTTTAAACGTTACTCTCTGTCCCATTTCTGTGTCACAACCTCAAGTGTATCTGCAGAAAATCTGCAATTGGAATTTTGAAGAAAAAATGTCCCTTTTCTATAAAGAGCATGCTTGCTCTCTTCAGTCTTGCTTTCCTGACTGAGTTTTGAGTTCACACGGTTTATTGTGATTGCTCTCCCTACACAGGGCTCATCTATCATCTTGAGGGCCCTGTGTTTGAGCTGCTGTGGAACTTCCTGTTAGTCTTCGAAGAGCTGGATGCTCCACTGTGCTCACCATCTTCTATCCTCCTTCATAGATTCTTTAGTTCCCTGTGGTCTCCCTGCATGGGACAAAACAATGCCTTTATGAACAGGCTTTCTGCTTTAGCTTCAGTAGAATCAAATAATTCCCATGTTACTGAACCAAACTGCAATGTAAGAACTGCCTTACTAACTACATCAGAGACATCAATCCTTTCTGTTCATGTCAGAATACTTCTGCCTCAGGCTCCCTTGGGCAAGTCTGACCCCATTTGCAGTTGTTTCTAGTTTCCCTGTGGAGATGGGCTTCCCTGCTTAATGTTTAACAAATGCTCGACAACCCAGGGTCCAGCTACAACATCTCTAATCACATGATGTCATAGCCTGCTCCCGAAGCTGCATTTCCTTTGAGGTATGGTCTGCTTCTGCTTGCTGTGCTTCTGCTTAGACTGGGGTTTCTCATAGATCAGGGATCTGAAGTGGCTGAAACTATAGGTCTTCATGTACTGAAGGGCTTGTGTGAGAAAAAGGAAGTGGACATAACTTGGTAAACTTAGAGGAGAAAACAAGAACCCATAAGCATAAGTTATTAGAATGCAGATTAAAATTCAACATAAGGAAAAACTGAAGAATACATTGGATGCATTTAACAGGAGAATGGGCCAGGTTTTCTTTCAGTGTGATTGATCAGAAGAAGGTGGGTGAACAGTAGTGAGAGGAAAAGAAGAGATTACCAAAATGTGATCTGATTTAGAACACTTCTCAGACTCTTTAAACAGTTTCCAGATTTTAATGATTTCATTTTAAGATTATTCTTTTTCCTTCAGTCCTACCCTTTCTTCTGACCTCCCTCCTTTCCCTTTTTTTCTTTTCTATCATATTTTTTAAATGAATCAAATTGTTTGTAATTAAATCGTATCAAAAAATAACACACATGCCTTCAAGATCAGCAGGAAAATGTAATGGTTGAATCTCTTTTTTCTTTCCTTTTTCGTTCTCCCCCTTGTTTTTCTCAAGAAGTAAAAACAAGTTTATATATTGAATGATTTTATTCTCAGGATATTTCACTTTCAAGATTTTACTTAGTTTCAATGTGCATAGCCAGTGGAAGAAAGCACATCAGTTTTGCACTCTATGGCTGTCAAACATCTTCTAGGACTTTGAGGCTGAGGTTTTGACGTCAGCATTCATCACCTCATCACAGTTGAAAGTATGAGCAGTTAACTTATAATCTTCCGTGGTCTAGGAAGCACTTGCCCTATTCCTCATAGAAATTCAGATTAATAAATGATCTTTTAAGCTTCCCATTATAGAGCCAGTACAAAACCTGTTTATCGAAGAGCTCCTATTTTAGAAGTCAACGTTCAACCAACTTGGTGGAAGTTCAGAAAACACTCTGATTTCTTTTCTTTCTTTCTTTCTTTTTTTTTTTTTCGCCAATATGCTCTGCTTTGCACTTCTCAGCAGCCGCTTTTAGTCCGGGCTACTTAACTTTGACTCAGATCACAGTGCTTGCTGTTGATTTCCCCAAAACTATTGGCTAGTTGTCCACCCTCTTCCACCTCCACTTTCAAAAGCTGATCTTTCTGTGTCATGTAGGTAATTTTTCAGAGACATCTATGGCCTTGCAGGTAATATTTTGTAGGATAGCAGAGAGGTGGTGATCAAGCAGTGTCAAAAAAAAAAAACCTTTGATATTTATCTTTGTGTTTTTTTTCCCCTGGAAAAAGGGTAAAAGTATTTTGTTTGCCAAAAACAATTTGTTAATCTGTAGAACCTTTGCCAAATTGGAATGTATGGAGCAGAGTCATGGGTTTTGTTGTTTCTATGCCACTATTTCCAGGCCAAATTAACACATATTCAACATTGTTTTCCCTTTATTTTAAGGATAACTTTATTAGATTAATTGCTTTCTAGTTACTATTATGAGGCTTCCCAGGTGGCACAGTGGTAAAGAACCTATCTGTCAAGCAGGAGACACAGGTTTGATTCCTGGGTCAGGAAGATCCCCTGGAGAAGGAAATGGTGACCCACTCCAGTATGCCTGGAGAATCCCATGGATGGAGGAGCCTGGCAGGCTACAGGTCACAGAGTAGAATACAAATTACTGGCTAAACAGCAGCAGTCACAGCAGCAGTTACTGTGATATAGAAGTCTTCTTTTTGTGAAAAAATATAGCTCGAAAATTATACTTGTGAATTTCAGTGTAACATCTCTGCTGCTAAAAGTCTCACAGGCATCTTCTTAATACATCTAAAACTGAATTCATGACCCTCCCAAATCTGCCAAGTTTCCAGACTTCTACATCCCAATCAACGGCACTTCTTATCATATAGATATATAATGTACCCTAAACTTTTATTTACAATATTCAATATAATTCATAAATATAGTTTTATTTATATACTTATAAATATATAAGTAGAAATATATACTTATTTTTAAATGCTAGTCTAGGTTATACATTCTATGAAGGCAAGAGCCTGAAACACTGTCAGCTGTCAATGAAAGTTTGTTGAAAAAGTAGTATATATAGGGAGCTATTTCATGATTTATTAGTGACTTATTAATTAATAGTCATTATCTATGTCTCCTCTATCTTTTCAACTTGTCAAACTGTATAATTTACCAAAAACACTCTGATCTCCCTTAATGAATACAGAAACTCACTCCAAGATATTACAATAATCTTTATGTTTAAAAAAAATAGTAGGCAAGAAAGCTCCAATAATATTCACTTGCTTTGTCTAAATAGAATAAGAAATAATCTCTAGGGTCTATGGTAATTCTTTGAGTCTCCACCAAGCCTATCTACACCAATTATCTATTCAATTTTTTTTCCCCTGGAAAAAGGGTAAAAGTATTTTGTTTGCCAAAAACAATTTGTTAATCTGTAGAACCTTTGCCAAATTGGAATGTATGGAGCAGAGTCATGGGTTTTGTTGTTTCTATGCCACTATTTCCAGGCCAAATTAACACATATTCAACATTGTTTTCCCTTTATTTTAAGGATAACTTTATTAGATTAATTGCTTTCTAGTTACTATTATGAGGCTTCCCAGGTGGCACAGTGGTAAAGAACCTATCTGTCAAGCAGGAGACACAGGTTTGATTCCTGGGTCAGGAAGATCCCCTGGAGAAGGAAATGGTGACCCACTCCAGTATGCCTGGAGAATCCCATGGATGGAGGAGCCTGGCAGGCTACAGGTCACAGAGTAGAATACAAATTACTGGCTAAACAGCAGCAGTCACAGCAGCAGTTACTGTGATATAGAAGTCTTCTTTTTGTGAAAAAATATAGCTCGAAAATTATACTTGTGAATTTCAGTGTAACATCTCTGCTGCTAAAAGTCTCACAGGCATCTTCTTAATACATCTAAAACTGAATTCATGACCCTCCCAAATCTGCCAAGTTTCCAGACTTCTACATCCCAATCAACGGCACTTCTTATCATATAGATATATAATGTACCCTAAACTTTTATTTACAATATTCAATATAATTCATAAATATAGTTTTATTTATATACTTATAAATATATAAGTAGAAATATATACTTATTTTTAAATGCTAGTCTAGGTTATACATTCTATGAAGGCAAGAGCCTGAAACACTGTCAGCTGTCAATGAAAGTTTGTTGAAAAAGTAGTATATATAGGGAGCTATTTCATGATTTATTAGTGACTTATTAATTAATAGTCATTATCTATGTCTCCTCTATCTTTTCAACTTGTCAAACTGTATAATTTACCAAAAACACTCTGATCTCCCTTAATGAATACAGAAACTCACTCCAAGATATTACAATAATCTTTATGTTTAAAAAAAATAGTAGGCAAGAAAGCTCCAATAATTTCACTTGCTTTGTCTAAATAGAATAAAAAATAATCTCTAGGGTCTATGGTAATTCTCTGAGTCTCCACCAAGCCTATCTACACCAATTATCTATTCAACAGTTAGAAAAATAGTTAGAGAAATTTGGAGGCTTCATTATGCTTATTAAAGCAAATGTAAACCAAAACTCAGTTATTGTTTTATTCTCAGGGCTTGCTATTTCTAATAAGAACACTGGTGGCTCAGGCAGCCCTGTAGTGTGAGATACATAAGCTCTGGAAATATGGAGAACTTTCCACAAATATAGTCATTCTGTGAGGTTTATTTTAGAGAGGGAGATTAACAAGGTAGACTGAATCATCTATTGTTGATCAGGCCAGTCTAATGTATTTCTTAGAGCACAGTTCATCTCACTGTATGTCTGTGATGGCATGCAAACCACATACACTGAAACCAAGGCCTTCAGGTTCCTCTGACCACACAGATTATTAAACAGAAACTTATTGGGCTGCTTATATAACAGCATTAATCAAACACCAAAGCCTCACCAGGAAGCAGCATTACCATTTCTAACTAGAATATATGTTAATCAAGATTTTGATTTTGTCACTGCTCTTTTACCCAGTGCTTTAGAGTCTGACCCATAGAAAGTACTCAATAAATATTCATTAAATAAATTACTGTGACTCATGCAACAGCAATTTTTGGGGTTATCCTTGTTCCTTTTAGTACTACCCTGTTAGTCACTTTCCTTCAGTCACAATCTTAAACCTAAATCAGATTAATATCCTCAGTTTAGTCATTTAGTCATGTCTGACTCTTTGTGACCCTGTGAATCACAGCACGCCAGGCCTCCCGGTTTACCACCATCTCTTGGAGTTCACTCAGACTCACGTCTACCGAGTCTGTGATGCCATCCAGCCATCTCATCCTCGGTCGTCCCCTTCTCCTCCTGCCCCCAATCCCTCCCAGCATCAGAGTCTTTTCCAATGAGTCAACTCTTTGCATGAGGTGGCCAAAGTCCTGGAGTTTCAGCTTTAGCATCATTCCTTCCAAAGAACACCCAGGGTTGATCTCCTTCAAAATGGACTGGTTGGATTTCCGTGCAGTCCAAGGGACTCTCAAGAGTCTTCTCCAACACCACACTTTAAAAGCATCAATTCTTCGGCGCTCAGCCTTCTTCATAGTCCAACTCTCACATCCATACATGACTCAAGGAAAAACCATAGCCTTAACTAGACGGACCTTAGTTGGCAAAGTAATGTCTCTGCTTTTGGATATATTATCTAAGTTGGTCATAACTTTTCTTCCAAGGAGTAAGCATCTTTTAATTTCATGGCTGCAGTCACCATCTGCAGTGATCTGGGAGCCCCCCAAAATAAAGTCTGACACTGTTTCCACTGTTTCCCCATCTATTTCCCATGAAGTGATGGGACCGGATGTCATAATCTTCGTTTTCTGAATGCTGAGCTTTAAGCCAACATTTTCACACTCCTCTTTCACTTTCATCAAGAGGCTTTTTAGCTCCTCTTCACTTTCTGCCATAAGGGTGGTGTGATCTGCATATCTGAGGTTACTGATATTTCTCCCGGCAATCTTGATTCCAGCTTGTGTTTCTTCCAGTCCAGCGTTTCTCATGATGTGCTCTGCATATAAGTTAAATAAGCAGGGCGACAATATACAGCCTTGACGTACTCCTTTTCCTATTTGGAACCAGTCTGTGGTTCCATGTACAGTTCTAACTATTGCTTCCTGACCTACATACAGATTTCTCAAGAAGCAGGTCAGGTGTTCTGGTATTCCCATCTCTTTCAGAATTTTCCACAGTTTATTGTGATCCACACAGTCAAAAGCTTTGGCATAGTCAGTAAGACAGAAATAGATGTTTTTCTGGAACAATATCCTACTACATATGTAACTTCAGCTTAATCTTGGTTATCAAGCTAAGTGTGGGGTATAGTTTGATAGGAAGTGGTTCCAAGGATTTGATGTGTGACATGTGCCTAAACATTTCAGATTCTACTGAGTCTTCTCATAGGTCCTCAATCTGACATGGAAGGCTCTTAATCAATAGGCTATTCCTCAGGTCTCTCAGGGTGAGCATGATTCCTGTGAAAGTCATATGATAACTGTGGCTGGGTTTTATCTTGCTTTGTCTGATCAAGAAACTGGAGAAGTAAATTTTCTTAATTCTCTCATGTAGATTTCTAGAGCCACAATGCTGGATACCTGGGTTCGAACCCTGGTTAGGTCCTCAATCTGACATGGAAGGCTCTTAATCAATAGGCTATTCCTCAGGTCTCTCAGGGTGAGCATGATTCCTGTGAAAGTCATATGATAACTGTGGCTGGGTTTTATCTTGCTTTGTCTGATCAAGAAACTGGAGAAGTAAATTTTCTTAATTCTCTCATGTAGATTTCTAGAGCCACAATGCTGGATACCTGGGTTCGAACCCTGGGTCAGGAAAATTCCCTGGGAAAGGAAATGGCTACCCGCTGCAGTATTCTTGCCTGGAGAATTCCATGGACAGGAGAGCCTGGCAGGCTACAGTCCACGGGGTCACAAAGAATCAGACAGGACTGAGCGATGAACACAACTACTGTAATATGCATCTCTGCAAATCCACATTTCCTGACCTCTTACATCTTTGCATGCGTGCGCGCTTGCTCAGTCACTTCAGTCGTGTCTGACTCTTTACGACCCCCTGGACTGTAGCCCACCATTCTCCTGTGTCTATAGGAGTCTCCAGACAAGAATGCTAGAGTGGGTTGCTATGTCCTCCTCCAGGGGCTCTTCCCAACCCAGGGATCAAACCCGTGTCTCCTATGGCTCCTGCTTTGTAGGTGGATTCTTTACCACTGAGCCACTGAGGAAGCCTTTCTTACATCTTTACATACTGTTAAACTGGCAGCTCCTCTGAGCCTCAGTCACACTCCTCAGCTGCCTAGATATTATAATAAAGAACTTCTATGTCTTCACATCTGTGCCACTGAGGAATATAGGGGGATACTTGTCAACAAAGAGTGCCAAGGAAGTCATTCATCTCTAACTTGCCTGTTCTAAATATCCTCTGAGGATCTGTAATTTTTTTTTTTTGCATATGTGGCATGTGTGTGTGTGTATGTGTGTGTGTGTGTGTGTGTGTTTCATTTTTCAATACTGATCAGGGTTGATTTGGCCCCAGGGAATGATTATCTGTAAGAATCAATAGAAATTTGAAGTAAATGGGAATGCAGAACTCATCTTAGAAGACACGTGTTTCCCCTTCCCTTCCTTACTCCTCAGATTTTGCGTTGACTCCCTCTGTGTGGCTTATTGGGTCTGAATGATTTGGTTTTCATCATTCTCTTCAGTCTCATCCTGAGCCACTTATCCCTATGCTCACCATACACTGACCCCTCTGGATTTGATTTCTCTGTGATAGATTCCTTTCTGCACAGTGTCTTTGCAACTACCCTTTTCTCTTCCATTCTCCATTTTCATCTTCCTGCTTCCATTCAAACCTTAAATGTTTCTTCTTCAGGGAAGCTTTCTGAGATTGTCCACTCCATGCTAGTTGCCTCATTATGAACTCACAAGCTCTCTCAAATTGGCAGGCTCACCCAGAGTTATTTCATTCAAGCTAGTGGTTCATTAAGACTCCTGGAGCTGTATTTACCTATGAAGTACTCTGGCTGTTTCATTGAATTCTGGCTTCACATCAGAGGGAAAGCACAGGACTACATAATTACTTTGTGTCTGACCATACAAATTTGGTTATAGAAACCACCAGATCACTTAAATTATGAGAAAAATAGAGTCAATGATAGCTACTAATTTTAATGCTTATTTACTGTGTGAGGTATTCTAACAAATTACTTGTTAGAATTATTTGATTATACTTCTGATCTGCACACAGACTTCCTGTGCTAATACTGATGTAAATCATATAAGCCCCATGTTACACAGGAGAAAACTGAAGCCCCAGGATTAAGTAATTGTGACAAAGTCATGGGGCTATCAAGTGGCAGAGTCTTGATTTAAACCTCAGTCATCTTCCTCCTGAGTTAGTTTGTGTTGGTACACTGCCTTTTGATGGAATATTAGCCTCCCCCATCTGTTTGCACTCTGGTAACCTCGTGACGAAAGTGAAAGAGGAGAGTGAAAAAGGTGGCTTAAAGCTCAACATTCAGAAAATGAAGATCATGGCATCCGGTTCCATCACTTCATGGGAAATAGATGGGGAAACAGTGGAAACAGTGTCAGATTTTATTTTGGGGGGCTCCAAAATCACTGCAGATGGTGACTGTAGCCATGAAATTAAAAGATGCTTACTCCTTGGAAGAAAAGTTATGACCAACCTAGACAGCATATTCAAAAGCAGAGACATTACTTTGCCGACTAAGGTTCATCTAGTCAAGGCTAGTCATGTATGGATGTGAGAATTCGACTGTGAAGAAGGCTGAGCACCAAAGAATTGATGCTTTTGAAGTGTGGTGTTGGAGAAGACTCTTGAGAGTCCCTTGGACTGCAAGGAGACCCAACCAGTCCATTCTGAAGATCAGTCCTGGGTGTTCTTTGGAAGGAATGATGCTAAAGCTGACACTCCAGTACTGTGGCCACCTCATGTGAAGATATGACTCACTGGAAAAGACTCATGCTGGGAGGGATTGGGGACAGGAGGAGAAGGGGACGACTGAGGATGAGATGGCTGGATGGCATCATTGACTCGATGGGTGTGAATCTGAGTGAACTCCAGGAGTTGGTGATGGACAGGGAGGCCTGGCATGCTGCGATTCATGGGGTCACAAAGAGTTGGACATGACTGAGCGACTGAACTGAACTGAACTGAACGCAACTTCCAGTTTTCTCCTTGAGGAGGAGCAATTTACAGCCCCATTAGTAGGTCATAGGCTCAGCCTTACCATCCCTGAACCCTTGCCTGTCACCTTGCTTCTATAGGCTTCATAGCTGAGACCTCATCAGATGTGATCTGTGATCCAGCTCCTGTAGCTGGAAAGGAAGGAAAGATTTGAGACAGGACAGACTGGGCTATAAGGAAAAAAAAAAAAAAAGGGAGAATGTCCAGGAAAGAAAGAGGGATCTCCTTTCATTTGAGAAGATGGGTTAAATGGAAATTTGAAAAGTACTTAACCATCTTTTATAAATTTTGGGGGATATTTTCAGTGGCCCAAGAAAAGGAAAGAGGAAGATGAAATAGGTTTATGTTAATGTTTGGAGAGTGCCTTGATGGTTATGGTAGAAAGATGAAGAGTAAATTGAAGATGTTAGTAAGAAATTTGAAATTAGTGATCATAGGGACCAATTTAGATAGGGAAATAAGTGAAACAGAGCCTGGTAGATAAAGGGATCACAGGAAAGAAAAATCAAGTATTGAACTACACACTTCTGAAGTTTGTGCTTTACTAAGAGGCCATTTTTTTTCTTTAGGTCACCAATTATTTTGGTAGAGAAATTACTACCTTCTAAGAATTTTAACACAAAAATCATGAGCCCCAGGAAATAAAAGAAATAATTTTTACATTGTACTTCTGTTCATTTCCTGATTTCCCATTAATTAGTGAATATCTATCTATATATTTAAGTACACATACATATAAAAATCAATTATAGAAAAATGAGAAAAATAATGCAGATAAAATTTAAAATATATTATACACAACAGAATGTAATAGCTAGGATACTTTTATTCTTTTT
>SJYC01059954.1:0-16053 GCA_006408675.1 Madoqua kirkii
TTTTTTTTTTTTTAATTTAACTGGAAGCTAACTGCTTTACAATATTGTGATGGTTTTTGCCATATATTCACATAAATCAGCCATGGGTGTACATGTGTTCCCCATCCTAAACATTCCTTTCACCTCCTATCCCATCTCTCAGGTTCATCCCAGTGCACCAGCCCTGAGCACCCTGTCTCATGCATCAAACCTGGACTGGTGATCTATTTCACATATGATAATATACATGTTTCAATGCCATTCTCTCAAATCATCCCACCCTCGCCTTCTCCCACAGAGTCCAAAAAACTGTTCTTTACATGTGTCTCTCTTTTGCTATCTCACATGTAGTGTCATCATTACAATCTTTCTAAATTTCATATATATGCATTAATATACTGTATTGGTGTTTTTCTTTCTGACATAATTTGCTCTGCATAATAGGCTCCAGTTTCATCTACCTCATTAGAACTGATTCAAATGCATTCTTTTTAATGGCTGAGTAATATTCCATTGTGTATCTGTACCACAGCTTTTTATCCATTTGTCTGCTGATGGACATCTAGGTTGCTTCTACGTCCTGGCTATTGTAAGCAGTGCTGGGATGAAGATTGGGGTACATGTATGTATCTCTTTCAATTCTGGTTTCCTTGGTGTGTATGCCCAGCAGTGGGATTGCTGGGTCATATAACAGTTCTATTTCCAGTTTTTTTTTTTTGTTGTTGTTGTTTTTTTAAGGAATCTCCACACTGTTCTCCATAGTGGCTGTACTGGTTTGCATTCCCACCAACAGCGTAAGGGTTCCTTTTTCTCCACACCCTCTCCAGCATTTATTGCTTATAGATTTTTTGATAGCACCCATTCTGACTAGCGTACAAGATGGTACCTCATTGTGGTATCGATTTGCATTTTTCTGATAATGAGTGACGTTGAGCATCTTTTCATGAGTCTGTTAGCCATCTGTGTGTCTTCGTTGGAGACATGTTTGTTTAGTTTTTTGACCCATTTTTTGATTGGGTCACTTATTCTTCTGGAATTGAGCTATAGCAGTTGCTTGTATGTTTTTGAGATGAATTATTTGTCAGTTGCTTCATGTGCTATTATTTTCTCTCATTCTGAAGGCTGTCTTTTCACCTTGCTTATAGTTTCCTTCGTTGTACAAAAACTTTTAAGTTTGATTAGGCCCCATTTGTTTATTTTTGCTTTTATTTCCAACATTCTGGGAGGTGGGTCATAGAGGATTCTGCTGTTATTTATGTCAGAGAGTGTTTTGCTTATGTTTTTCTCTCAGAGTTTTATAGTTTCTGGCCTTACATTTATATTGTTAATCAATTTTGAGTTTACTTTTGTGTATGGTATTAGAAAATGTTCTAGCTTCATTCTTTTACACATGATTGACCAGTTTTACCAGCACCAATTTTTAAACAGATTGTCTTCTCTCAATTGTATATTCTTGCCTCCTTTGTCAAAGATAAGATGTCCATAGGTGGGTGGATTTATCTTTGGGCTTTCTATTTTGTTCCATTGATCTCTGTTTCTGCCTTTGTGCCAGTACCATACTGTCTTAATGACTGTAGCTTTGTACTAGAGCTTGAAGTCAGATAGGTTGTTTCCTCCAGTTCCATTCTTCTTTCTCAATATTGCTTTGGCTATTTGAGGGTTTTTTTTTTTTTTTTTGGTATTTTGATACAAATTGTGAAATTATTTGTTCAAGTTCTCTGAAAAATACCATTGGTAGCTTGATAGGGATTGCATTGAATCTATCACTTGCTTTGAGCAGTATACTCTTTTTCACTATATTGATTCTTCCAATCCATGAATATGGTATATTTCTCCATCTATTTGTGTCATCTTTAAAATTTCTTTCATCACTGTTTTATAGTTTTTTTTATCTATAGGTCTTTTGCTTCTTTAGGGAGATTTATTCCTTAGTGTTTTATTATTTTCATTTAAATGGTGAATGGAATTGTTTACTTAATTTCTCTTTCTGTTTTCTCATTGTTAGAGTATAGGAATGCAAGAGATTTCTGTATTTTAATTTTATATATGCAACTTTACTGTATTCATTGATTAGCTCTAGTACTTTTCTGGTGAAATACCAAACCACTGACCTGCCTCTTGAGAAACCTATATGCAGCTCAGGAAGCAAGAGTTAGAACCGGACATGGAAAATAGACTGGTTTTAAATAGGGAAAGAAGTACATCAAGGCTGTATATTGTCACCTTGCTTATTTAACTTTTATGTAGAGTACATCATGAGAAACACTGGGCTGGAGGAAGCACAAACTGGAATCAAGATTGCCAGGAGAAATATCAATAACCTCAGATATGCAGATGACACCACCTTTATGGCAGAAAGTGAAGAGGAACTAAAAAGACTTTTGAAGAAAGTGAAATTGGAGAGTGAAAAAATTGACTTAAAGCTCAACATTCAGAAAACTTAGATCATGGCATCTGGCCCCATTGCTTCATGGAAAATAGATAGGGAAACAGTGGAAACAGTGTCAGACTTTATTTTTTGAGGCTCCAAAATTATTGCAGATGGTGACTGCAACCATGAAATTAAAAGATGCTTACTCCTTGGAAGAAAAGTTATGACCAAGCTAGACAGCATATTGAAAAGCAGAGACATTACTTTGCCAGCAAACGTCCATCTAGTCAAGGCTATGGTTTTTCCAGTGGTCATGTATGGACTGTGAAAAAGGCTGAGCACCGAAGAATTGATGCTTTCAAACTGTGGTGTTGGAGAAGACTCTTGAGAGTCCTTTGGACTGCAAGGAGTTGCAGTCAGTTTATTCTGAAGGAGATCAGCCCTGGGATTTCTTTGGAGGGAATGATGCTGAAGCTGAAACTCCAGTGCTTTGGCCACCTCATGTGAAGAGTTGACTCATTTTAAAAGACTCTGATGCTGGGAGGGATTGGGGGCAGGAGGAGAATGGGACAACAGAGGATGAGATAGCTGGATGGCATCACTGACTCGATGTTTGAGTGAACTCTGGGAGTTGGTGATGGATAGAGAGGCCTGGCATGCTGCAGTTTGTGGGGTTTCGAAGAGTTGGACACGACTGAGTGACTGAACTGAACTGAACTGAACTGAACTGATGTAGAGGATCATGTCATCTGGAAACAGTGAATTTTACTCCTTTCCAATCTGGATTCCTTTTATTGCTTTTTCTGCTCTGATAGCTATGACCAAAATTTCCAAATCTATGTTGAATAGTAATGGTGAGAGTGGTCATCCTTGTTTTATTTCTGACTTTATGGGAAATGCTTTTAATTTTTCACCATTGAGGATAACGTTTGCTGTGGGTTTAGCATATCTGGCTTTTATTATGTTGAAGTATGAAAAGGTCCATCTAGTCAAGGCTATGGTTTTTACAGTAGTCATGTATGGATGTGAGAGTTGTAGTACAAAGAAAGCTGAGCGCAGAAGAATTGATGCTTTTGAACTGTGGTGTTGGAGAAGACTCTTGAGAGTCCCTTGGATGGCAAAGAGATCCAACCAGTCCATCCTAAAAGAGATCATTCCTGGGTGTTCATTGAAGGGACTGATGTTGAAGCTGAAACCCCCAATACTTTGGCCACCTGATACAGAGAGCTGACTCATTTGAGAAAGCCCTGATGCTGGGAAAGATTGAGGGCAGGAGGAGAAGGGGATGACAGAGAATGAGATGATTGGATAGCATCAGTGACACAATAGAAATGGGTTTAGGTGGACTCTGGGAATTGATGATGGACAGGGAGGCCTGGGGTGCTGCGGTTCATGGGGCCACAAAGAAACAGACACGACTGAGTGACTGAACTAAGCTGAATTGAACTGAGTGTTCCTTCTATGCCTGCTTTCTGGAGGTGTTTTTTTTTTTTTTTTTTTTAATCGTAAATGGATGTTGAATTTTGCCAAAGGCTTTCTTTGCATCTATTGAGATAATCATATGGCTTTTATCTTTCAATTTGTTAATGTGATGTATCACAGTGATTGCTTTGCGAATACTGAAGAATACTTGCATACCTGGGATAAATCCCGCTTGGTCATGATGTATGATCTTTTTAATATGTTTTTGAATTCTGTTTGCTAAAATTTTGTTAAGGATTTTTGCATCTATGTTCATCAGTGATATTGACCCATAGTTTTCTTTTTTGTGTGACATCTTTGTCAGGATTTTGTATTAGGTGATCATGCCTTTATAGACTGAGTTTAGAAGTTTACTTTCCTCTGCAATTTTCTGGAAGTTTGAGTAGGATAGGTGTAAGCTCTTCTCTACATTTTTGGTAGAATTCAGCTGTGAAGCTTTCTGGGCTTGTGCTTTTGTTTGTTGGAAGATTTCTGATTACAGTTTCAATTTATGTGCTTGTGATGTGTCTGTTAAGATAGATTGATATATCTTAAAATAGCCTATTAAAATAGTCTATTATTTCTTCCTGGTTCAATTTTGGAAAGTTATACTTTTCTAAGTATTTGTCCTTTTTTTCCAAGTTGTCCATTTTATTGCCATGTAGTTGCTAGTAGTAGTCTCTTATGATACTTTGTATTTCTATGTTGTCTGTTGTGATTTCTCCATTTTCATTTCTAATTTTGTTGGCTTAATTCTTCTCCCTTTGTTTCTTGATGAGTTCAGCTAATGGTTTGTCTATTTTATTTATCTTTTCAAAGAACCAGCTTTTAGCTTTGTTGATTTTGTCTATGGTCTCTTTTGTTTCTTTTGCATTTCTTTCTGCCCTTATTTTTATGATTTTTTTTTTCCTTCTAGTAATCCTGGGCTGCTTCATTTCTTCTTTTTCTAGTTGCTTTTGGTGTAAAGTTAGGTTACCTATAGAATTTCTTTCCTGTTTCTTGAGGTAGGCATGTATTGCTATGAACCTTCCCCTTGCTGCTGCTGCTAAGTCACTTCAGCTGTGTCTGACCCTGTGTAACCCCATAGATGGCAGCCCACCAGGCTCCTCCATCCCTGGGATTCTCCAGGCAAGAATACTGGAGTGGGTTGCCATTTCCTTATCCAATGCATGAAAGTGAAAAGTGAAAGTGAAGTTGCTCCGTCGTGTCCAATTCTTAGTGACCCCATGCACTGCAGCCAACAAGGCTCCTCTGTCCGTGGGACTTTCCAGGGAAGAGTACTGGAGAGGGTTGCCATTACTTTCTCTAGAACCTTCCCCTTAGCACTGCTTTTACTGAATCCCATAGGTTTTGGGTTGTTATATTTACATTTTCATTTGTTTCTATGCATATTTCGATTTATTTTTTGATTTCTTCTGTGATTTGTTGGTAATTCATAAGTGTTATTTAGCCTCCATATATTTGCATTTTTAATAGTTTTTTTATTCTTTTTTCCTGTAGTTGACATCCAATCTTGCCAAGTTGTGACCAGAAAAGATACTTGAGATGATTTCAATTTTTTGGAATTTACCAAGGCTAGATTTATGGCCCAGGACGTAATCATTGCTGGAGAAGTTTCCATGTGCACTTGAGAAAAAGGTGAAATTCATTGGAGGTGAAGTGTCCTATAGATATCAATTAGGTCTAACTGGTCCATTCTATCATTTAAAGTTTGTGTTTCCTTGCTAAACTTTTGTTTAGTTGATCTACCCATAGGTGTGAGTGGTGTATTAAAGTCTCTCACTATTATTGTGTTACTGCTAATTTTCCCTTTCATACTTGTAAGCATTTGCCTTACATATTTCGGTGCTCCTATGTTGGGTGCGTATATATTTATAATTGTTGTATCTTATTCTTGGATTGATCCTTTAATCATTATGTAGTGTCCTTCTTTGTCTCTTTTCACAGCCTTTATTTCAAAATTTATTTTTATCTGATATGAATATTGCTACTCCTGCTTTCTTTTGGTTTTCATTTGTGTGAAATATCTTTTTTGAGCCCTTCACTTTCAGTCTGTATGTGTCCCTAGGTTTGAGGTGGGTCTCTTGTAGACAGCATACATAGGGGCCTTGTTTTTCTATCCATTGGGCCAGTCTTTGTCTTCTGGTTGGGGCATTCAACCCATTTACATTTAAGGTAATTATTGATAAGCATGATCCTGTTGCCATTTACTTTGTTGTTTTGGGTTTGAGTTTATATATCTTTTCTGTGTTGCCTATCTAGAAAAGGTCCTTTAGCATTTGTTGAAGAGCTGATTGGGTGGTTGCTGCATACTCTGAGCTTTTTCTTGTCTATACAGTCAACAAAAACAAGACCAGGAGCTGACTGTGGCTCACATCATGAAATCCTTATTACCAAATTCAGACTCAAATTGACGAAAGTAGGGAAAACCTCTAGACCATGCAGGTATGACCTAAATCAGATCCCTTATGATTATACAGCTAAAGTGAGAAATAGATTTAAGGGCCTAGATCTGATAGAATGCTTGATGAACTATGGAATGAGATTCGTGACATTGTACAGGAGACAGGGATCAAAACCTTCCTCATGGAAAATAAATGCAAAAAACCAAAATGGCTGTCTTGAGAGGCCTTACAAATAGCTGTGAAAAGAAGAGAGTCGAAAAGCAAAGGAAAAAGGAAAGATATAAGCATCTGAATGCAGAGTTCCAGACAACAGCAAGAAGAGATAAGAAAGCCTTCTTCAGTGATTGTATCCCCTATAATGAAAAACACATCTTTTGGGAGTGTTAGTTCTAAAAGGTCTTGTAGGTCTTCATAGAAACATTCAACTTCAGCTTCTTCAGCATTAATGGTAGGGGCATAGGCTTAGATTATTGTGATACTGAATGGCTTGTCTTGGAAACAAATAGAGATCATTCTGTCATTTTTGAGATTGCAACCAAGTACTGCATTTTGGACTCTTTAGTTGACCATGATGGCTATTCCATTTCTTCTGAGGGATTCCTGCCCACAGTAGTAGATATAATGATCATCTGAGTCAATGCAAAGAAATAGAGGAAAACAACATAATGAGAGAGACTAGAGATCTCTGCAAAAAAAATTAGAAATACCAAGGGAACATTTCATGCAATAATGGGCACAATAAAGGACAGAAAAGGTACGGACCTAACAGAAGCAGAAGATATTAAAAAGAGGTGGCAAGAATACACAGAACTGTACAAAAAAGATCTTCATGACCCAGATAATCACAATGGTGGGATAACTCACCTAGAGCCAGACATCCTGGAATGTGAAGTCAAGTGGGACTTAAAAAGCACCACTACGAACAAAGCTAGTTGAGGTGATGGAATTCCAGTTGAGCTATTTCAAATCCTGAAAGATAATACTGTGAAAGTGCTGCACTCAATATGCCAGCAAACTTGGAAAATTCAACAGTGGCCACAGGACTGGAAAAGGTCAGTTTTCATTCCAATCCCAAAGAAAGAAAATGCCAAAGAATGCTCAAACTACTGCACAATTGCACTCATCTCACATACTAGTAAAGTAATGCTAAAGTTCTCCAAGCTAGGCTTCAGCAGTACATGAACTGTGAACTTCAAGATGTTCAAGCTGGTTTTCAAAAAGGCAGAAACCAGAGATCAATCACCTCTGGATCATCAAAAGAGCAAGAGAGTTCCAGAAAAACATCTATTTCTGCTTTTTTTTTACTATGGCAAACCCTTTGACTGTATGGATCACAGTAAACTATGGAAAATTCTGAAAGAGATGGGAATACCAGAACACCTGACCTGCCTCTTGAGAAACCTGTATGCAGGTCAGGAAGCAACAGTTAGAACTGGACATGGAACAACAGACTGGTTCCAAATAGGAAAAGGAGTACATCAAGGCTGTATATTGTCACTCTGCTTATTTAATGTATATGCAGAGTACCTCATGAGAAATGCTGTGCTGGATGAAGCACCAGCTGGAATCAAGATTGCCGGGTGAAATATCAATAACCTCAGATATGCAGATGACACCACCCTTATGGCAGAAAGTGAAGAACTAAAGAGCTTCTTGATGAAAGTGAAAGAGGAGAGTGAAAAGATTGGTTTAAAACTCAGTAATCAGAAAATTAAAATCATGACATCTGCTCCCATCACTTTGTGGCAAAGATGGAGAAACAGTGGAAACAGTGTCAGATTTTATTTTGAGGGGCTCCAAAATCACTCCAGATGGTGTTTGCAGCCATGAAATAAAAAGACAATTACTCCTTGGAAGGAAAGTTATGACCAACCTAGATAGCATATTCAAAAGCAGAGACATTACTTTGCCAAGGCTATGGTTTTTCCAGTAGTCATGTATGGATGTGAGAGTTGCACTGTGAAGAAAGCTGAGCACCAAAAAATTTATGCTCTTGAGCTGTGGTGTCTCTTGGACTTCAAGAACATCCAAGCAGTCCATCCTAAAGGAGATCAGTCCTTGGTGTTCATTTGAAGGACTGATGCTGAAGCTAAAACTCTAATACTTTGGCCACTTCATGCAAAGAGTTGACTCATTGGAAAAGACTCTGATGCTGGGAGGGATTGAGGGCATGAGGAGAAGGGGACAACAGAGGATGAGATGCTGGATGGCATCACCAACTCAATGGACCTGAGTCCGGGAGTTGGTGATGGACAGGGAAGCCTGGCATGCTGCAATTCACGGGATCACAAAGAGTCGGACACGACTGAGTGACTGAACTGAACTGATGAACAGGAAGTGGCTGAAGATCACGTTATACTCCTAATGGAAGTTCTTTCTGACTTGTTCCTTGTTTGCTCCTCCTGCACATGCTTTTTCACATTCTAGAAATTTGACAAACTCTCTTGAGGCTTACTGAGTGTCCTCTCTACGACCACATCCCCGATTTCTCTGGTCACTTTGGTTTAAACTGTTTTATGTGTTTATTATCATTTCAAAGAAATCTTTAGAGGGAAGAAATTGATATATGTGGTCAATCTTGAAGTGGAAGTCTTCCTTGTGAATCAGGAGTCTACAAATATGTATTATTACCTACTTTTCAACATTGCCTAGGCATTATCTGTAACTTTGTCATTTTGATGTCTTGTTGAACCCAGTCTTAATTTTTTAATATAAATTTATTTATTTTTATTGGAGGTTAATTACTTTACAATATTGTGTTGCTTTTGCCATACATGAATCTGCCACGGATACATGTGTGAACTCAGTCATAATTTAAAGAAACATAATTTGGTAATTTTTTTTCAAAGTTCTCAAAATGGTTGCTGTGTGTGTTGATATGCATGTCCCTGTGAGTGTGTGTATAAGCTTTATAGTTTTGAAAATTGTTTAGTTAATTGCATTGTTGTTTCAAAAATGTGACCTGAGAATTCACTGTGTTTTTTATTTGATTCATTACAGTGGGATAATGTAGAGAATTTGAATTTCTGAGTAAAATAGTTTGAATAATATTTTTTTTCAGTTTTGAAAATTTGTGTTAAACTCCTGAGTAGTTTGTGAGAAGGCTTGTTTCAACTTATGCCAGCCCATACAGATTATTATAATTTATAGCTAAAACAAAACAAACTAAAGCTTAAAACCAGTGGAAAATAGCATCATGTTCTAGATAAAGCAATATCCTGTTATCAACTAAGCTTGTTTCTGGCCATTCAAATTTCTCTGTATGTGTGTGTGCATGGTTTTGTACATTTTAAAATTTAATTCTAAGTGGGTTTCTTTCCCTTAAAGAAATAATTTTCTACCTGAATTACTATTTTCCAGTTTGACATTCTGCTTTTAGTTTACATTTTGTCTTTTTGGAATATATAGCATGTTAAAAATGCTGGAAAAGCCAAGAATTTTACACTAAATTCTACAGACTGAAAGGAGTCATTAAAGACTTCTGTTTGTAGATGCTTAATGTTAGTTACATGAGTGATGGAGCAGAGGTTTAAAACAAGAAAAAATTATATTCCAGGAAGGCTGTATATGCTAGTATGAGAAAACCATGCTTAAAAATCATTGCAGTCTTTTGACTCATTTTCCTGAGGTAAGTGATAGGACTTTTTATATCATAGAATACAACAGGCTGTTCTAAAACTGGTCAGATATCTCTAATATTCACTCATTCAGTAAGTATTTATTGTGCCTTTACATTATGGTCAAATATCTCTTACATGTTAGTGTTTCAAAAATGAAGAAATAACATTTGTTTTTAAGGAGCTTAATGTCTAGTTAGAACAGCCACTTTATACACAGATATAACATACAAAGTTATTATAGTAACAGAATTATAAAAATTTTGTTGTGAGAACACAAAGGAGAAAGGAACTAAATTGGCTGCAGAGGTTGGGGTCTGTTTTAAAGAGATGACGTATCAAATGCATCTCAAAAAATGAGTCATGAAAGCAGATCTTTTCACTGGCCGCTGACCATGTGGTGGATTTTGGAATGAACAGTTTGCATGGGGAGCGAAGGCAAAAGCCACTCTGTGAGCAGAGTATTCAGTGACTTGAGGAGTAAATCGTAGAAACAGTGGCAGCCAGTTACCATCTCTAGGATTGTGTGCTGCTCAAAAGGAAGAATGGCAATTGCCACGTGTCTCTGAATCCTTCTCATATTCATGAACAGAGTCTGGTTGCTGTTCTTATGGCCACATTGCCAGTAGAGTTGGTACCAGAGTAAAATTTTTGTTAGATTACCCCCTCTGGTCTGGACAAGATGTGCACCCCTTTCTTCTACATAAGCATGAATATACTTTACTATTTTTCTCCAAAACATGGAATACATTGAGGCTTCATAACATTCAGATTCAAATACAACTTAGTTGAATCCTACTATGTTTCAAAAACATTGCTAACATGTATTTTATATTAATCAACACAGAATAATGAGGAATTTCACTCTAATTGTGCTTTTCAGCGCCCCTCCATTCTCAAATATAGCATTTTCTTTCAGTTGCATACCAACTGCTTATGCATACAGCATACTAAAATGTAGGATACAGTAAGGCAACTTGACATCCAGACATTTCGTTCTGAAGCTGATGTACCAAATATTTTGTTGGTAGACGGCTAAACTTTGCAGGTCCCGCTGAAAAGTTGTTTTTCATAACAAAGATAAGACTATGAAGAATTACACACACATACACACACACACACACACGCCCGCATACACCCTCTTAAAATAAAAAATCATTTATCTTCAAAATAAATAATAAGAACTTTGGCTGCTGACTCTCAGAGGAAAGACTGTATCTTCCTTCAAAATCTGCCTGAGAAGACTTTCCCAGGAGCTGTGTAGGGTTGGTATATTGGCCAATGGCATCTAAGATAAAATGAGGAAGCAGCAAGTGGAAAGCATTCACTAGCTCCTCAAAGCTGAAAACACTTTATATCAATTTTAAATTAAATGGAAAAAAGAAAATGGTGCAATATATTTTCTTCTGCTTCATTTCTTCTACATTGCTTTCTCCTGGGCATTTTGCTATGTAGAAGGGTAATGTGTTTATATATTTTGGAACTAAGCAGTCATTAAACTGTATAGGCACAGCTTGGAACCACCATCCACAAATTAGAAAGTTTCCCTAGACTTGCCCATTTTATAAACATTTTATGAAAAAAGAGAGAAAGAAAACAAACAAAACCCCAGGAAGATGTTTGAGGGTTTTTCCCCCTAAACTTCCCCCATATAACTCCTAAATAGTTTATCTGATAACTATACAACACAGAAATACGGTGCAAAGTAATGTAGATAAGATTTTCATCATACAATGGAAAATCTTAAAAATTTGCCTAGAGCAGTATCAGCTGGAATTCAATAGATTCTATGCATTTTTGAAATAAAAACCAAATACACTCTATATTTTATACTAAAAACAAAGACTAATTGAAACAGGCATTAGTGAACATATTTTTGTTTTGTTTCTAGTATAGTTTTCTTGCTGTGAGCTAAAGACTTCAGAAGTCGTTAGTGGTCAGACGTATATAAAATGATCTTTTCCAAAAGCTCTCTGATGCTATTTTGTACCTCTTAAATAATCTACTTGCTATTCGACCCATGTAATTAAAAAAAAAAAAAAAATTCTGAGCATTGGTAGCTTTGACAAAGTTTCTATCACTCTGTTTCTGATGTACTCTGAGATTAAGGTGGCAAGTCATTTGCATCAAAAAAAATGTAAAATAAACAAAGCATAATGCACCACACATTGGAAATGTAACTCCTTCAACAAAACAATAAATAACTTATTTACCTTCAACAGCAGTAATTTCCTTGAGATCTCTGCCTCACCAGTATAGGCAGTGAAATATTAAATACAGCAGTACTGATATTTTGTTTTAATCAGATGAAAACTCAAAAGCATGAAAACATGAATATAAAAATTAAAAGATAAGTGCCTATTCAAGTGTTGTTAGTGTAGGTTGTAGACCCAAAATTCTACTAGTACACATGCTTCAAATAGGAGATATTCCATGTTTTATATTTTGCCAAATTTTGTCTTCTAACCCATCTATCAACAAATGACAAACTGAATTATGGTAAGAGGAGGGAGTGATCGTGAATGCTGCTGGAAGAATAGATGATGGTAAATAAGATCAGTTTTAATACACTGTTCTTATTAAAATAAGATCAGTTTTAGTACACAACACATTCCACAGTTGGACTAGGTACTCAGCAGATTGTAGCTACTTAATAAATATCTGTTCAATGAATAGATAAACTGTATTCTTCACAGAAAATGCCAAAATGCTTCCCAAGAAAAAGTTAGCACTGCCTAGTATGTTTTTCATCTCAAGTTTTATTTCACAAGGAATTGAGCATTCTTTAACAGAAACTGAGAATTCTATAGAAGTTTAGGGTGTAGGTAGATTGATAACCACCTCTGATGCTCAGCAGGAAACTCATGAATAGTTAAGCATATGCAAATTACTTGAGAGAAGTTGGTCTTCATTTGTGGTTTTAGGTCAGACTAATGATTTTTTCTTTCAAACAGAACCAAATGGATGTGTCAAAAAAGGTAAAATTCTTAATGGGAGTGGACATAAATAGTTTCTAACCTGCTGCTAAGGTTATAAGTGTCACTGGTAGTTGCATTATAATAGAGCAGAGGGTCTAGTTAAGCATATGCAAATTACTTGAGAGAAGTTGGTCTTCATTTGTGGTTTTAGGTCAGACTAATGATTTTTTCTTTCAAACAGAACCAAATGGATGTGTCAAAAAAGGTAAAATTCTTAATGGGAGTGGACATAAATAGTTTCTAACCTGCTGCTAAGGTTATAAGTGTCACTGGTAGTTGTCATTATAATAGAGCAGAGGGTCCTTCATTATTTCAAATGCATTTCCATATCCACAGGTAGTCAGATAAGTGACCATTACCACATGTACCAAAAGGACAAACAGATGGTGTTCAGATCACTCTTTTTTTTTTTTTTTTTTTGAGTGTCTTATAGGATTCAGTGTTTTGGAAGTCATTCAGAGTCATGTGTTTTTTATCAACTTCTACAGAAACATTTACATATATTGAACCCTTGCCCTTTCATTTCTGGCTTTGTTTCTTCCACTTCCACTTTCCTATATCCCAAGTGTGTAAGTGTGAGAGTGAAGCAAGCACAGACCTTTGCCCAGAGTGATTGGGAAATCTTTCATGGAGATTCTAGGTGAGCATTTCCTATTAATCTTCTAGTCTCCCAGAAACTTCCAGGAATTAAAAATAGCCCAGTCTAGATAACATGCTAATAGTCTTTTCCCTGTACTTGAGTTTTCCACATTCAACAGTTTTGCCACTGAATCTGAAGTGAGGATGGGGGCCACACTGACAGAATACAAACCCTAGTGTTGACAGATCACCCTAGTGTAGCTGATTCAGAACTTCCCAGCAATTACCCTGCAGCAGAGTTTCAAACAGATTGCACCCACCATTCAGACAGACAATGGATATGATATGGCCAGTTGATATGGCCAAGGAAACAGAATCAGCTGGGCAGAGTTCATTTTGGGTCTGTTTTGTCACTTGGTCATATAGATAGATCCAGTGGGTATCTTTACACAATGTCTCTTCCTAGCCTATTGCAATTACCTCACTACATATGGTACACCATGGAACAGGTGGTAAGCTTATTTGGCCCAGTGAAACCAACTAATACAACCTGTGATATAAAATCTTTCCTGATGTTGCTGAGAATTATGGATTTGACATCCAGGCACGATCGTTCTGGTAGAGGGTGATATCAAATCTTTTAGGTTTGATATAGTATATTTTTATCTGCAATCTCTCCCACTCAAGCTTCTAGCATGCTCAAAAGAAGTCACTCAGAGTGTCCAGAATTGAAGTATATAAGTAGAATGACATTAAACCACAGCCTTCCTGTCCCAAATAGAACATCTTATCTCTTTTCCTAACCACATTTCTATCTCAGTCTATGCCAGGCTCTATTCTTCCCTTTAATTTAAATTTTCTGGTTAAATTGCTTAAATTTATTGGATTTATCACCTGTGAGTTCAATTACCTTCTGCTAAGTTCAATTTTCAAAATCCAACCACATGTCCACTCCCACTTGGCCTTATGTAGCTGAGAAAGGATCAACTTTAGCAATAAAATGGTTCATTTTATATTTAGGTCCTAGAGAAATTAGGCTCTGTGAATAACATGTTCAACAGACATTGAGCTAATCAGAGCCCAGTTAGAACTTAATTTTCCTATCTCCATACTTTTTCCAATATATGACAAAATTCAGTACAAAATTAGCCTCCTAGCCTCCTATAAGAACTTTACACAGAAGTTTACTTAAATCAGTAATATGCATTTCAGTAATCTGGGATGTTTGAACTAATGTACCATATGAAGAGAATTAAGGAAGCCCACAGCTATGAATAAATCAGAGCATATGAAATCTCCTTGCACTGTTTCTGTTGCCACAGGATTTTGTTTTAGTTTTCAGAACTTTTTGTAGTAATTAATATTTTCTTGTGTTGCATTTCTGCTTATGTGGATGTATAATACTGTAATATTTGAAACAAGCACCTTAAAGCTTGGTTGAATCACCAGTGCACTTTTGACTCGAAATCTTCTCGGTCAAAAAGACTGTGTTTAGACATTACTAAGTTACTGAGGCTTAGCAATGTGCTTTACAATGCAGAACTTAGATCTGATTTCTTTAGGTCTCCATTAAATACTCTTCTGTGTTGTCATATAAATAGTGACTTTATTTAGATTTCTTATGTGAGTAGCTCTCTAGTCTTGCTTCAGAGAAAAGGCACTGGATGTTAAATTCATTTTTGTTCACATTTTTTAAAAGTATAATATTATTGTGGATCACAAACAGCATTGAAACTGAAGTAGATAGTTTGAAATTTCCTTCATCATCAAATAGCATGCTTCTTTACTTTTCCATTTTCTTTGAAAAGATTCAATAGAAGAAGGACAGCCTGGAACACCAAGAACTTATTTAAGATAATTGAATAATTATTTTTTTTGGTCTTGTCCAAGATCTCTCTCCTACCCTCAGTGAAGTGAAAGTTGCTCAGTCATGTCCGACTCTTTGTGTGAATCAGCAGACTCAATGAAGATGTTAAAGGATATTCATGCATCCCACCTAATGTGGGAATTATCTGGAGGTGGACAACCTGCCATTTGGATTAAAGATGGGCACCTAATTTATAGACTGACATTGATTTTTCATCTATTCATTCAGCAAATTTATTAAGCACTTCTATATGCTTATCATACTATGAGCTTCTAAAACTATATAGTAAAATAAGAGAGACAAGTCCCATTCCTTCAACTTACACATGCTTTTCCCCTGCTTATTACTTGATCATCACACATCCATTTAAGTTTTGCCTGTGGCTTCTTCATCAATCTCTGCCTTTGCTTTGCCTACTATTGTAACTTTCCTCCTTTTTCTTTTCATCCAAGAAAGACAAACACAATTTAATTAAAATTAAAACAAAAGAAATTGTAACCCTCCAATCTCAAACTGAACCATTTATTTTTCCAAAGAAATCAGTGACCTTTTTCTCAGTCTTAAAATGACCTGAAATGCTGTCAGGTACATTACACACTGGAAGTAAAAGCTTTAAGTCGAAAGTGACCAGCTAGTGTTAATTTTTATTCCCTGTAATAGTAGTTATTATAGTGCCTAGTACCATTTCATAAACTCAATGACATCAAGGAAATTTAACTATTTTTAAGAAATACATCTTTGTGAGTTTCAAACTACTCAAAAGTTACTTAACATTGTTTAAGAGAAACTAACCAAT
>SJYC01059955.1:0-32568 GCA_006408675.1 Madoqua kirkii
GAGTGGAAATGGAGAAAAGATGGAAAAGTGATCATTCTCCTAAGGTGATCCTGACTGGACTACCTTTATTTGTTGGCTTATCCACTTGTAGTAAAATTTATATGAATTTATATTTTATTCATAAAAACTTGTAGAACTTTATACAACAGAGACCCATCCAAATAAGTTCTCAAAGAGCATTAAGTACAGTAATATTGGCAATGGTAAAAAAAAATTAGAAACAATCTAAATACCTATTAATAAAGGACTAAATAGATTTATACCTTTATAAATACGGCAATGAAGTTACTATAAAAATTGTATTCTTTATGTTCTAATATTTAAATATGACTATTAAATGAATAGCTGCTAATGAAATCAGGTAAAACCAAAAACATTCTACCTGAATCCTTCCTGAATTCCTGATCCATAGAATCTTGTGAATAAAAAATAAAAGTGCTGTTTTAAAGACACCTGGTTTTGCAGGGGTTTGCTACACAGCAATAGAAACTCAAAATAGCTGCTAGAACAGAATGAGAACTCTGTTGTGTAGAATGGAGTCAGATTAGTCTGTCTGTACAATGGAGAGAAATAAAATTAGTATATACATTGTGGGGCAAAACTTCAGGGTCTTGAAAACTCAGCAACAGACTCTTTCTGTTCTTCAGAACAGAAAGATACTTGTCTATAGCTGAGTTTCAAAATCATGGCTTTAGAGAAATAAAGCGGGAATTATATTTCCCTATCTAGCTGTCTCAAATATAGAGCCTTTTTTTCCTGGACAGCAAAGGATAAGAATCTCACTGGAATAGTTAGTCTCAGTAAGGACAGGCAAAGCTTCTTTGTAACATCTGCTGGGAAATATGAAAGCTCTCACATCAAGCACTTGGACCAGATGACCTTTAGGAATCCTTCCATTTCTTTGATTTTCTAGAAGAAGAGCCTTATTTTCCTAAAGTATTTCTCAGATGGCCTGGCCAGTGCTCTCAACATCCTGCTAATTCTCTGTGGATGCTTTGTCGATGGTGAGACATCTGAAACTGGACACTTACTCCTGACATGGCCTACATTGGGTGGAGGACTCTGAAATCCAAATTGTCCTAGTTATTTTGTGTGCGAGATTCCCTCCAAATTTCTAAACACAGAGGGAAAAATGATTTCCTGGAGAAGGGAATGGCTACTCACTCTAGTATCTTTGCTTGGAGAATCACATGGGCAGAGGAGGTCAGCAGGTTATGGAATATGAGTCACAAAGAGTGGGACACAACTGAGTGACTAACACTTTCACTTTTTCACAACTAAATATTAAATATCTACATATTGATAATAGGAAATACAAAGTCTAAAAAACAATGTATTTTAGACATATTTGGAAGATGGTGGGTTGCCACTTCCTACGCCAGGGAATCTTCCCAACCCAGGGATCACACCCATGTCTCCTGTGTCTCCTGCAATGGCAGGCAGATTCTTTACCACTCTGCCCCTTGGGAAGGCCCTAGTCTTATTATAGAGGTAGGCTATTCTGCTTTATATTTGCCAACTGATTGTTTTCTTCTTCTGTGATAACCTCCAAATAGCATTCTTCCCAGAATTTTTATTTTTTTTTTCCTCCCAGCAGACTATTGCACTTCTCTTTCATAGAAAATGTATTTAATGAAGAACCCCTCAATTTTCCTTCAATCCACCAGAAATGTTTTTGAGTTGGAGTTGGGGTATGTTCAAGTTCTCTCCTCCTCCTAAAGATCATCTAGATTCTGCCTGTAGATTCTGGAGTAAATTTTGTTCCAAAATCACTCTTACTTCCTCAGTTTTGCCCTTTTTACTGATTGGCATCCTCCACAGTGCCTACAAAAGCATTTCCTAAACCACTCATGGAAACTGTCATCAGATATCCATGTTTTTTATCTTGGTTTCTACTTAACTGAATTTTTTTACTTGGCTTAAAAGCATGCATTTTAGATCTGACTAAGCAATTCTTCAAACACTAGATATTTGTTATCTGCGCCTAGAAACCAACACTTTAGAAAATTAAAAACACCTCTTTTGCTTGCTAGACCAAAAGGAATAGACAAACTTTACCTGGAACTGTGTTAATGTTGGAGGGAAAATTCAGGCAAATGGATTGCCTTTTGCAGAATTTTTTCCCTGTAAGACAGTAGTTAAATAAACTAGTCTGGGAATAAAAATGACTTTCAAGCACTCTACTTTTATCACACTATAGTTTTAAAATATTATAATTATTTATTTATTTAAAATATTATAATTATTTATTTACATGGTCTCTGACCACAAATAGTTATTGAAAAAGACTGCTTCAAAGACAGATAAATGGAAGGAAAGACAAGTGGCACTGGTAACACCATTTCAGTTGCAGATTTGGCCAATGAAAAAGTGAAGAATAAACACACTTTCTATTTAAGTTTACTCAAGCCTATCCACTCAGGTTTTGTAGCCTCAAAACACATTTGAGGAGGAGAGAGGTAGTCTTTTGCTAATCCGCTGGTTCGGACTTCTTAAAAAAATATCAATTTTGAATCCTTTTTTCAATATTCCTATTCTATAGAACTCATCATAGCTAATATGTGACTGGTTAAGGCAATGTTATCAAAGTGAATTTTAAAATCTAATGTAATAACTATTATCACTATCTGAATGCTTTGTATTTATTTGCATAATACTCTCTGGAATCACTCAAATGTACTTTTTCTTTCACTTATAGGGATTTAATGTCTTTGTAACAATAATGGCATGGATGGACTTTTAAGATCTGCTTTAAAAATATGTAATTTAAATAAATTAGTTAAAATTTGGAATAAGTAAAAGGCTATTCATTTCATTATTTTTATTATGGGTAATGCAGAAAGATTCTGGACCAGAAGACAGACTCATTGAGAGGAACTGAGATGAGATAAATCACCTCTTTTACACAAGATAATTTACTGGAAAATGGATTTGGGAAAGAAATAATGTGGTCCTTAAGAAGTTGTGAACATAAGGAACCACATCCTTTGGTCACATGGTGGAAATTTTAGAAACACTGCAGTGATGAAGTTTTAAATACTATTCTTACAAAATCATCCTGTGAAGTTAATAGTTAGCTAAATCTTAACAGAATCCAGTATATACATAAAATAAGTGTCCCTGAGCAGTAAACGTCATTGAACATGAGAACAGATCACAGTTTAAAAGTCATCAAATTGGGCTAAGAATCTGCTTCTAATTCAGTAGTCATGAGTTGAATCCCTGGTCCAGGAAGATCCCACATATCAAATTCATGTACCACAAGTACTGAGCCCAGGCTAGAGAGTCAGCTCTGCAACAAGAAAAGCTATTAATACCACCACGAGAAGCCCCCACTTACCACAACTGGAGAAAATCCCTTGCAGCAATGAAGACCAAGCGCAGCCAAATATAATAATTAATTAAAATAATAAAAGTCATCAAACGGTTTAATACAGTCATCCCTGTTTTTCAAAATTTTGCTTTACAGCACTTCAGTTTTACAAAATACCTACCTATTTTCATGAAAAGAAATTCTAAAATAATTTTTTTTTACTTTTATGGAAAATAAAAGGTGATTGTTTCTTTCCTTTGTGGTCATTTTAGCTTAGAATAGATTTCATAGGCATGCTTTATTTTTGGATAGTGGGAGAAACTGGTACTAAAATATGGAAAAGAAAATGCTATGGGAAAAATTAACTTCTTTCCACTATTTGAATTTTTATTGCATTAGCTATCATTTATTTTGTTATTGTTTCTATTCAGTTCAGTTCAGTCACTCAGTCGTGTCCAACTCTTTGTGACCTCATGAATCGCAGCACACCAGGGCTCCCTGTCCATCACCAACTCCTGGAGTTCACCCAAACTCATGTGCATCTTTTCCAGTGAGTCAACTCTTCACATGAGGTGTACAACGTATCGGAGTTTCAGCTTCAGCATCAGTCCTTTCAATGAACATCAGGACTGGTCTCCTTTAGAATGGACTTGTTGGATCTCCTTGCAGTCCAAGGGACTCTCAAGAGCCTTCTCCAACACCACAGTTCAAAAGCATCAAGACTTTGGCGCTCAGCTTTCTTCATAGTCCAACTCTCACATCCATACATGACCACTGGAGAAACCATAGCCATGACTAGACGGACCTTTGTTGGCAAAGTAATGTCTCTGCTTTTGAATATGCTGTCTAGGTTGGTCATAGCTTTCCTTCCAAGGAGTAAGTGTCTTTTGATTTTATAGCTGCAATCACCAAATGCAGTGATTCTGGAGCCCCCCCCAAAATAAAGTCTGACACTGTTTCCACTTTTTCCCCATCTGTTTCCTATGAAGTGATGGGACCAGATGCCATGATCTTAGTTTTCTGAAAGTTGAGCTTTAAGCCAACTTTTTCACTTTCCACTTCACTTTCACCAAGAGGCTTTTTAGTTCCTCTTCACTTTCTGCCATAAGGGTGGTGTCATCTGCATATCTGAGGTTATTGATATTTCTCCTGGCAATCTTGATTCCAGCTTGTGTTTCTTCCAGCCCAGCATTTCTCATGATGTACTCTGCATAGAAGTTAAATAAGCAGGGTGACAATAAACAGCTCGGACGTACTCCTTTTCCTGTTTGGAACCAGTCTGTTGTTTCATGTCCAGTTCTAACTGTTGCTTCCTGACTTGCATATAGGTTTCTCAAGAGGCAGGCCAGGTGGTCTGGTATTCCCATCTTTTCCAGAATTCTTCACTGTTTTTGGTGATCCACACAGTCAAAGGCTTTGGCATAATCAGTAAAGCAGAAATAGATGCTTTTCTGGAACTCTCTTACTTTTTTGATGATCCAGGGGATGTTGGCAATTTGATCTCTGGTTCCTCTGCCTTTTCTAAAACCAGCTTAAACATCTGAAAGTTCATGGTTCACGTTGTTGTTCAATTAAGAGGACTGCCCAGTAATTAATCATACTTTTTTTTCATTCATTTATTTGCCTTTATTCTAAATTTCTCTTTCCGTCCTTAATTTTGCATCAACAATAAATATTATGTGTAGATATGAAACTAAAATCATAGCATAAAATGATGAAATATTCTGTGAACTAGCTGATTAGGCTCTGTGAGGATTCACTATCTAAGCACAGAACAACTCTAGCAAAATTCAGGCAGGATATAAATAACATACAACGATTTGTACTAATATGTGATAGATATAAGAAGAAAAGTAGAACAGCAGAGTTAAAGTATGTTTCTTGCTAATATAAACATGAAATTGTTCATATTTTTTTGCCATAAACAATCTCTCACCATCTCTGTTTTTAAAAATTTTTCCTCATTACATATACATATACATGCACACACTCAAACACCAAACTAATTGCCATAATACTATGCCAGGAAATACAGGGCCTAAAACACTGTGGGCTCTCAACTTTAATATAATGAGCAAGAACAAAAGCAATAGTGAGGCCTTTCCAGCATGTATCTCAGATGAGAAGAACATATCATCTAGGAATTAGCATGAGATTTCTCATTCTGATGGAAGCAAGCCACAGTCTAGAACTAGAACTAGACTCTGAAGGGATAGTTCTAGTGGCTATAAACTTCACCAGAAAGTAGAAATCCTGCATTAGTCCATTTTTGTTGCTAATTTATTCTGTAATTCTGAGTAGATTTCTGCCCTTTCTGTCTCATAGAGTTTCGAGTCCTATTTGTCATTTTACACTCCCCACATCCAACAAATCATTTAGTACTGTTAACTGTTCTTATGTTTTGTCTTCAATGAGGCCAGGGCTTCCACACTGCAGGAAAAGTAGCAGTAATGGTTGATGATTAAGTTATAAATAGGACAATAGTGAGATGAGGATGCCTTAATTCAGATTAAAAATTCATTCTGAAGTATAAGCCAACAGAAATGGATTCATGCAACCACAGAAACAATTCATAATATAAACATATTTAGAGTTTAGTTGTGGAGTGGAGTATGTCATCTCAAATTAATCAGAATATCATTTTGTTCATTCATTCAATCAATACATAATTATTTAGTGTGTATGTTAACCACTATTTATTCTTGGAAATATTTTATTCAGTGGAACTAAGGATTTCTGACCTCACATACTTATGTTTAAGAGGAGAGAGAGAAAATAAACAATAAATACAATAAATAAGTAAATTATTTACTGTATTCATATTAAATATGTTTTATGGGGAAAAATATTATAAGGCAAAGGGAATCAATAGTCCCAGAGTTTGGGGAAGGAGTTAGTCTATCATATTAAATTCTAAGGTCAGGGTAGCATCACTGAGTAGATGACATTTGAACAGAAATTCAAAGAAAGGTTGAAAGAGATGCACACACCTTGAGGAAGAGTATTCTAAGCAGACAATGAGATCAAATCCCTTAAGGTGAAAGTATGTTCATCATGTTTAAGAAAAAGTAAAGAGATATCATAGTGGTTCAGGGGATGGGGTATAGAATCTTAAGAGATGCATTTAGTGGAATAACTACACTCAGGTACGGAGGTAGGGGTCAAATGTATGTATTTTTCTGATAAATATATATATATATATGTATGTATGTATCTTTTTCTGAGCAATTAATGGATGAAATTTCCAACAACTGATTGCAGGTGATATAGTCAAGTGTTTATTTTAGGGCAGAGTCTCAGTTTGAAATGCCCATTCAAGATTTTCAAGTGGTGAACTAGGCAGAGATATGTGTGGTATTTGGAGTAGATGTCTGGACTAGAGATATAAATTTGTGAGTAGCTGCCATATGAATTATACTTAAATCCATTTCATTGGATGAGATAATCAAAAGCATGAAGGGAGAATGAAGGGAAGTCCATGGACAAGGCTGTTGTGTGCTTCAAGTATAAGAGATCAGGGAGCAGAAAAATATCCAAAAAACAAGGTTGAAAAAAGAAATTCATTAAGAAGAAGGATAAACAAGGGAATGGCTGGTATGAAATGAAAGTGAGAAAAATGTGTCAAAGTGGTGAGTATGCTGCTGATATTAGCCTCTGGATTTACCAAATGGGCATCAGTGGTACACATGGTGAAATGTTTTGATAGAATGATGGAGGTAAAGACCCAGCTTGTGTGGGTTTGAAGGCATATGGGAGGAGATAATGAGAAATGATGAGAACAGATAACTCTGTTGGAGTTTTTCAATAAATACAATCAAACAATAGATAGATAAGTGACAGAAGATGAAACAAGAGAATTTCTATAATGGTATGTGTACACTGATTTCAGCTATACAGGAGAAAGAGAGAAAATCTAAGTAGGAGGAAAAGAAAAACATTGCTGGAATAATACTGTTCAAGGAATTCCTGGAATAATTTCCTTAAACCTGCATGAGAAGATGGGAATTACACAGAAGAGAAGGGACAGACTTCAAATAGAGATACGACTAAAATCCATTGCTCACTTTCCTAAGCATTTCTATTCCGTATTACATCATAAATATTATGGAATGACCACACACTCACTGAGAGACTATAATGTGTCTCTATGTATTATGGAATAAGGAAACTATTATGACCATGAGGATGAAGTTGAGACAATTTTGAAAAGTCAGAAAAGAGTAGCCTGTTTTCTATAAGTAATAAGTATTGGTCGTTCAGTCATGCCCAACTCTTTGTGACCCCATGGACTGCAGCTCATCAGGCTCCTCTGTCCATGAGATTTTCCAGGCAAGGATACTGGAGTGAGCTGCCATTTCCTTCCCAGGGGATCTTCCCAACCCAGGGAGCGAATCCAGGTCTCCTGCACTGCAGGCAGATTCTTTACCAACTGAGCTACAAGGGAAGTGTCTATATAAGGGTGTTAATCTATAGACAGCTTTTGCCAATAATGTGGAAGTGAATGAAGCCCATGCTCTTTAAACTGTTTATATCTTTATATTAATTTCTCATCCACTAGACCACTTAATGCAAAGTAGTCTTGGAACCAATTTATCATGTTTTAAATCCATAGATTCCATTTCACTTTCAAGCCACCAACTAATTGAGTTTGAGCTGTCAAAGGGCCTCTAATTAAACTATTAACATCTAGAAAGATTAAGAGTGAGAATCTATTCTTGAATATGGGCCTCACAGTGGTTTCATTTTCTGAAGCTTTTCATTAAATATCATGTTGTGAAAATATACTCTCTTGGAATTTAACCTTTTTTTTTTTGGTTCAATATTTTGTTCTTTTATTCTGTGCTTTGACTCTCCTTCTAGTGTAATCTGTTCATGAAAACACAGTCAATTTAATTTCCCTAAATTAGTAGCTCTCTGTTCATGTCACTATCTACTGTATAAAAGCCTTTAGTAGTTCACCATTTTCTAGAGAATTAAACCCAAATTGTCCTGATTCTATAGCCTTGTCTACACCCTCACTATCAGTTAGTCCAAGCTGCCACTATCTCTTTTTGCAACAGCCTGAAAATCATTCCACTAAAATCATTCCATCCATGCACACTATATATCACTGATTATCCATTTTTCACATTTACTGCCATATCAGTTATCTATAGCTATGTTTATGCCACCTAACAATCACAAATACTAGTGGCTTAAGACATTAAATATATATTTAGCTCACAAACCTGTGGATTGATTGGGTTATTCTTTTGGGTTCACCCAAGGAGCTCTATTGATATAAGAAGGGCTTAGTAGGATTCATAGAGATCAACCAGTTGCTTTACTTATCTTTGCTAGGCTCCTCCAAGTATCTGACTGGTGGTCGAATGATCTGGGTAGCCCTCAGCAGAGACAATTGGGCAACACGGCTCTGCTCCACATTTCCTTATTCAAGCTAGGCCAAGCAAGTTTTCATGGTGGAGGGACAGGAAGTAACAATGTGCAAGCGCTTTTTAAAAATTCTGCTTGGGTACAGTGTGTTACTGTTCTACTGGCCAAAGCAAGTCACAGGACAAGCTTGCAGTTGTTATAGGATGGAAGTAGAAGAGCATGAATTCAGGAAAGTGTGATAGATTGGGGCTGTTTATGTAATCAATCTACTATAAAGACCTCAGTCTTTCATATGTGCTAATATGGTCCCTGGATCACAGACTGTTCTCACAATTCTCTCCTCTTACCTGACTAAATATTACTTCCTTTCCCTCCTACATTTAATCTATTAATAGTTAATTTTCATTAATCCTTTATCTTACTTAAGTATCAATTTGTACAGGAGAACTTCTTTGACCTCCCAGACTATGTCAGAATCCTTTGTCTAACCTCTCATGGAACCATACTCCTATCACGGAGTACTTTGCTTGTGTTGAATTATTCATGTGATTGTTCAATTCTGTTTTTAAAAACAGAATATTTGACCTCTCCTGTACAACATCTAGTATCCAATATTCTTCACAGTGAGTGAAGTTGCTCAGTCATGTCTGAATTTTTGTGACTCCATGGACTGTAGCCCACCAGGCCCCTCTATCCATGGAATTTTTCAGACAAAAGTACTAGAGTGGGTTGCCATTTCCTTTTCCAGGTGATCTTCCTAACCCAGGGATCAAACCTGGGTCTCCAGCACTGCAGGCAGACACTTTACCATCTGAGCCTCCATGGAAGCCCAATATTGTTCATGGGACATAATAAATGTTCCGTAAATATTTCTTGATTGACATTATTTAAGCAGATTGAATTTTCATGATTATTATTTCTTATCTTTGCCTCAAGAAATTCTACCCAGTTTGTCAGAGTTATTAAGATGCTTTTTATTAATGCTGAAAGTCTCATCCCTTACTCCATGGCCCTAGTCCAAGGACTGTTTTTCTTTTTTGCCTATTCTCTCATACCTTTAGTTCAACTTTGTTTCCAAGTTCTTGGTCTCTCAGTGATGATTCCTTTATTAAATAGCACAATTGAAGGGAAAAGTAAGTAAGAGGTTAGTTGTTATCCCTCAGACCACACTCTTCTCAATTTATTATAGTCTTTGAGAAGGGAGTAATAATGTGCAAATTAGCATTGTGAATTAGGGATGCATTGCCATATATTTCCCTAAGAGTGTCTGCTGTAGTCAATAAAACATTAGACTTGGAATTTGGAGCTATGAAATAAATGAGCTGTGGGTCCCTGCATGAATCATGTTCCTTTTATAAGTTTCAGTCTTATCCATAACATCTAGAGAGGGTTCCCTGGTGGCTCAGAGGGTAAAGAATCTGCATGCAATGCAGGAGACTGAAGCTCAGTCTCTGGGTCGAGAAGATCCCCTGGAGAAGGAAATGACTGCTGCTGCTGCTGCTGCTGCTGCTGCTGCGTTGCTTCAGTCGTGTCCGACTCTGTGAGACTCCATAGACTGCAGCCCACCAGGCTCCCCCATCCCTGGGATTCTCCAGGCAAGAACGCTGGAGTGGGTTGCCATTTCCTTCTCAAGTGCATGAAAGTGAAAAGTGAAAGTGAAGTCGCTCAATTGTGTCCGACTCTTAGCGGCCCTACGGACTGCAGCCCACCAGGCTCCTCCATCCATGGGATTTTCCAGGCAAGAGTACTGGAGTGGGGTGCCATTGCCTTCTCCGAAGGAAATGACTACCACTTCAGTATTATCACCTGGAGAATTCCATGCACAGAGAAGCTTGGCAGAATACAGTCTGTGGAGTTACAAAGAGTTAGACATGACTGAGAGACTAAAACACAACACAGCATAGCATTTAGAGGGGACATAAGGAGATGACATCTCATATCCTTTGCAGCTGTAAGAAAAATTTCCAAAGAGTGTTTTGGCACACACAAATCACATTTCTTCCGTGTTCTTTCTTAAATGCTGTCTATTTCTCTGACTGAACTTACTTCATTATGTTGCCAAAATTCTAGCTTCTGTATTAGATTGTGATTTCCTTTTAGCATAAACACCATATCTTCTTCCTGGCACTTGGCACAACTAGGTGCTTTTTTTGGGGGGGGGGGCTCAGTGAAGACTTCCATCCAATTCTCATGTGTGCTTGTACATTTTAGGGTACATATTTTCTGAGAACTCCCTTGTGTGGAAGCTATTGCCTTATATGTTAGACACATTGGAGACTCCACCTGGGAGCTGTTAGCTCTCATTCACTAGTCCTTCCTTGAGCATGATAAAGTCCTACTGACTGAATAGGTGTTTTGACATGCTAATCTGAGAAGCAAGTGCAAATCTAAAATGCAAAGACACAAAGAGCATTTTGCATTTACAATTTTGCCTTTGGAATCACACATATTGGAGAGGATGCCTATAAAATCAAATTTTGCAATATTTAACATGTACTAGAGTGACATGGTGAAGAAGGCAATGGCAACCCACTCCAGAGCTCTTGCCTGGAAAATCCCACAGATGGAGAAGCCTGCTAGGCTGCAGTCAATGGGGTGTCTAAGAGTTGGACACGACTTCACTTTCATTTTTCACTTTCATGCACTGGAGAAGGAAATGGCAGCCCACTCCAGTGTTCTTGCCTGGAGAATCCCAGGGATGGGGGAGCCTGGTGGGCTACCATCTATGGGGTCTCACAGAGTTGACTGAAGCAACTTAGCAGCAGCAGCAGAGTAACATGGAGGAGAAGGAAATGGCAACCCACTCCAGTATTCTTGCCTAGAGAATCCCATGGACAGAGGAGCTTGGTCCTTTGCTTCTGTTCATAGGGTCGCCCAGAGTTGGACAAAACTGAAGTGACTTAGCATGCATGCACGCGTTAGAGAAGGAAATGGCCACCACTCCAGTATTCTTTCCTGGAGAATACCAGGGACAGAGGACCCTCGTGGGCTGCCATCTACGGGGTCGCACAGAGTCGGACATGACTGAAGTGACTTAGCAGCAGCAGCAGCAGCAGAGTGACATGGAAAATGTTAATTTCAAATTGTGAGAGTTCCAATTATTAAGGCCTTCCACTAATAACTACACTGAAGTAATGTCAAAGAATCCCAGGAGTGTACCATGACTTAGCATGCATGCACGCGTTAGAGAAGGAAATGGCCACCACTCCAGTATTCTTTCCTGGAGAATACCAGGGACAGAGGACCCTGGTGGGCTGCCATCTACGGGGTCGCACAGAGTCGGACATGACTGAAGTGACTTAGCAGCAGCAGCAGCAGCAGAGTGACATGGAAAATGTTAATTTCAAATTGTGAGAGTTCCAATTATTAAGGCCTTCCACTAATAACTACACTGAAGTAATGTCAAAGAATCCCAGGAGTGTACCAGTGAAAAAAGAATTTATTATGGCAAAACTAATGGACCATTTTCTGTAGCTGCTCCTGCTGGTGCCTCTGTGATGGGTAACATACACCAAGTGAAATATCCTTCTCATATGTTAAACCACACATTTGCACTCCAGGGAAATAGAATGGACTTCATCTCTGTTAAATATGTTTGGCTGCTTTTGGATATTTTCTTTCCTTTTCTGTTTTTCCTATCATTGTTTTTATTTTAATAAAAATATTTTATAACATTTGTGCAAAAAACAGTTCAGTTGTGTCTTTTTTCATAAATAACTTTATGTTAGGAATCAAGTTAAATGGCTCTCCTGTGCCCTCCATCTCGTTATGATCCAGGAGTCGTTAGAATTTTGCCTTGAGGGTGTTAGGCTAATGAATCCAATGCTTACTCTAGTAAAAATGACCATATTGTAGTGGTGCAAAATGAGTGTACTCTATTTTTAAGCTGGTCCAAAAAAATTAAAGTGTTTGATGGCAGTCAATCTTTGCTGCATGCATGGGAAGTTGTGTTGATTTGCAGAAGTTTAAAGTTTTACCTGTGTTCTCCATTAGTAATACCTTTATGTTAAGAAAATAATTTATAAAAAAAAAAAGAAAGCAATTTCTTCAGGAAATCCGCTTAGTCTTGATTATTCCAGGATAATAAAGAGTTAAGAAACCTGAAATCTCCTAGACCTTAAAAGTAAAATTACAAGATTTTCCTAAACATATTGCACAATTCTTTGCAGATTCATAGGATGAAATGTATCACAATGAAAAGCCCAGACATTTGTGATTCTACAGAGCATGAACTGGAGCATCAATTCTCTGCTGAAGTATTTCTGTTCCATTCTGTGCCTTCTTCATGAACTGTTCTAGGCCCTAAAAAACCAACCAACGATTCTACCTTACCTTATTAGATTCTGGACCCTGAATCCTTCTTTGTAAAAGAAAAAATCGCTTTATGAACACCTATTTTTCTTTGAAGAAATGGAAGAATTGATCATTTCTACTTCCAACTCTAATTCTAGCCTTTACCCCTAGTAGTTGATAAGACAAATGCAACACATAAAACCTATAAAACTTATTGTTGATTACTTTTTAACACAGTCTCTAGTGGTGAACATTGACAATTGTTCTGAATGTGTCAGAACTCAAGTTGTTCTAGAGTATCATTCACAAATCAAGATTGCACCCCACTCCAGTACTCTTGCCTGGAAAATCCCATGGACAGAGGAGCCTGGTGGGCTGCAGTCCATGGGGTCGCACAGAGTCGGACATGACTGAAGCGACTTAGCAGCAGCAGCAACCACTTAATAAGCCACAGTCAGTGGTTATTAATAGCAGCTGATCATTTATGAAGAGTGTAAGTCCTCAAATGAAGAGTGTAAGTCCTCAAATGAATTATTATTCTTGAACAATAATTCTAGGCTTCATCATTCCTTGGTGAGTTCCAAACAAGTCACAATTTATAAAATTTATATCTAATATAAGGTGAATATATGGAATCCAGGAAATATGCATGATGATTAATGGTAGAAAAAAGTATGAAGACCTTTCATTATATTTATTTCACATCAGCATTTAAAACTTTTATTTTGGAATATATTTTATAAAATAAATTATATGTGAGTATAGTGATACATTGGTCTTCCCTGGTAACTCAGCTTATAAAGAATCCACCTGCAACGCAGGAGATCCCAGTTTGATTCCTGGCTAGGGAAGATCCCCTGGAGAAGGGATAAGCTACTCACTCCAGCATTCTTGGGCTTCCCTGGTGACTCATAAGGTAAAGAATTGGCCTGAAATGCAGGAGATCTGTGTGTTATCCCTGAGTTGGGAAGATCCCCTGGCGGATGGCATGGCAGTCCACTTCAGTATTCTTGCCTCGGGAATTCTCATGGACAGAGGATCCTGCTGGGCTGCAGTCGAGGAGGCTGAAAACAGTTGAACATGACTGAGCAACTAAGCATGTGTGATGATACATTAATTATATGTTGGTTTACTATAACACTATAAATATACAAATATTAGAAATGTGCATGCAAAATTATTTGTTGATTTCCAGTCTACAATACAATTAGGCTAAAAGAATTCTAGACGGAAATTTATTGGCCACTTATATCATGCTATAAATCCATATATATCCATGTATATTTATACATTAACTATTTAAAAAATACATAAATCCTATGCTATAAAAAAGGGGCTAAAATTCCTGATGCTATATATCAGTTTTCAGTCAATAAGTTAAAACAAAATCTCTAAAAATCTCTAAAGATAAGGCCTCCAGGCAAAAAAAAAATGCAGATTGAGATTTTCCACTAAATGCCTTGAATTATAAAAGAAAAAAAAGGGGGGGAGTGTGGAAGAGGTGTATATTATATCTCAGAACAGTCTTTTTTCAGCAAATACCCAAAGTGTTACTAGCTATTATGGAGGAAGAAGGGGATTTGTTAAACAGATTTCTTTACCAGAACAGTTCCTAGAGCTCTTTATTAGGAACTCATGATAAGCACTATGAATCACGAGAGGCAGAAGATATTGGAGAATGTTTTTTAACCATGGTATCATGCTTTTGAAAAGCAGTTTATGGGGACAGTACACCATTAAATGTACTTAGAAAACATTGGCTAAAAAGTTATTTTATCTGAAGTTTTCTGCCCAGAACCTGAATCTCTATCCTTAAATTACTGTCCTTTCTAATTTAACCTCATTCCACTGTAAAATAGGGCTTTCCAACAGTCAAGATATTATTTCTCTTTTCTCTTGTATCTCATTCCTCTTAAAGTCAATAAATACTTGCAAGTGTTTTTCATCAATCCAGTACTGCACAAAGAATAGGGAGATAAGTGTAAACCTACATGATCTTTGTCCTAACTGAATTAAATCCAATTAGAGAGACAGGCATTATACAGATAACGATTTAAACATTTACAAATAGTAAAATTATATATATATTAATAATTATTATAAATGAAAAGTTCTAAGAGGTATTGCAGGAACAATGAACTTAATTTGGTAGGTTAGGAAAACACCTGTAAATAAGTGGTATTTCTCCTGAGATGTAAAGGAGGAGTCCTAAGTGGGTATGTGAGAAGTAAGAAAGCTCCTGAGTGAAGAAACAAATGTGTGAATGCTCTGAGAGAGGAGAGATTTGGCTAATATCACCATTAACTAGAGGGCCAGTGTGGCTAGGACAGAGTGGGTGAGGTGGAAAACAACATGAAATGAAATGGTAAAATCAACAGGAATCAGATTCCACAGAACCTAGAAGGCTATACCAATTGCTCTTCAGGTTTAATCAAGAGCGATTGGAAAGTATGAAAAGGTTCTAAAGAAGTAGAGGCAGTTTCAGAATTCTCTTTGAAAAGATCACTCTGGATGTTATGCAAATAATTAATTTCAGAGAGACAAAAAATGAGGCATTTCCATGTTTCCCTAGATATAACCGACAAAGACAAGGATGGTTTGTCCTCACAAAAAGTACTCAAACATCTATGATAGTACTTGGTACATGGTAGAAGCCCCATAAATATTTGTCTAAAAAGGGAATTAAGGTGTATATTTGGTTAAGATCCTATTTCAGCAGTTTCAGCAAATTTTTCATATGTTGGTTTTGAAGTTGACAGTGTAGAGAACCCTAGACCCACCCTAGAGAGGCTAGGTGGGAAGTGTGACTGCACTTTGTGCTATTGGATGATGAAAAATCATTGGCTGGAAGATACCTGTTAAATTACTTTCAACACAATTTTTGCAATGATGATTGGCTTGATCTGTCTCTACTTTCTGAAACACATACATTTCAACATGAGACAATATTCTAGTGAAACTTCAGATATTCGGCAGACACAGACGGTGCACATATGTTGAAGGTAGGAGCAATTCCCAGCAGCTCAAGTGTATCTCACATCATAGGCAGTGGTCCAGTTAGTCTATGAACTTGAATAGCAATGTTTAGTTACTTTTCAATTCCTAATTCATTAGAAATTTAAATGTTTCAAAATTAAAACAAACAACCACAGAATATACTTTTATTTACTTTGTGATTTTAACTTTATATATTTTTCAAATTTCTCTCTTTTCTCTTTATTTTTACTTATTTCTTATTTTTCAGCTTTACTGAGTATGACTGACAAAAATTGCACATATTTATGTTGTGCAATGTGATTTTGTAAACATGTACAATGTAATAAATTAATACATGTATATGTCATGAAATGATTGCTACAGTCTGGTTAGTTATGTACATTGCCTCATATAGTTACCTTTTTGTGTATGTGAGTGGTGAGAACAAATGCTATTATCTTAGCAAACTTCAAGTATACAATAGAGGACTGTTAACTATAGTCATCATGCTAACAAATAGATCTCCAGAACCTATTTATCATAAAAATATGTGCCCTTTGACCAACATCTTTCTATTTCTCTCATGTCCAGGGCCGAAGTAACCATTGTTCAACTTTTTCTTTCTATAAATTTTTGATGTTATTGTAGATGGAATTGTTTTCTTCATTTCTTTCTTGGACAGTTTATTGTTAGTATATCAAAAGGAAACTGATTTCTGTATTGATTTTGTATCCTGCAACATAACAGGTTTGTGTGTGTGTGTGTGTGAAGTCTTTAGAATATCCTTTGTATAAGATCATGCCATTTGAAAACAGGAAATTCAAGTTATTCCTTTCCAATTTGGATACATTTATGTGGCTGTAAAGAATCGTCCAAATACTATCCTTAATACAAACTTTTATAATCTATGAATTTTAGGCAATAAATAACATTCAACTAAAAATGAGGGAAGTATCTCTTATGGGATAAATTATTTTCCCTCAAAATTTATATGTTGAAATCCTAAACCTCAATACATCCAAATGTAGTCTTATTTGGGGAGAAGAGAGATCCTTTAGAGAGGTAATCAAAATAAGATGAGGCCATTAAGGTCAGTTATTTTCAAAGATAAAGGGAAATTTGGTGATAGAAATATATATATCTATATATAAACATCACATGGACATGAAGATGGTGAACCACATGAAGGAGAGAGATTTGGTACAGAGGCCTCCCTCACAGACTTCAGAAGGAACTAGGCCTGCCAAGAAATTGATTTTGTACTTCTAGTCTGCAGTACTACAAGTCAATAAATTTTAGTTAAGGCAACTCTAACAAATTAGTATCAATATACTGTATCTGGAAAAGTAGCAACTTAAAGATTTGAACAATTAACTATTATTTGTGTTTTCCTGGTTAAATCTGCTAAATTTAACAACACATGCCAGTTGCTGCTGTACTCATATGGGGACTCAGATGGTAAAGAATTTGCCCGCAATGCAGGAGACCCAGGTTCGATCTCTGGTTTGGAAAGATCTTCTGGGAAAGAGAATGGCAACCTACTCCAATATTCTTGCCTGAAGAAGTCCATAGGCGGAGGAACTTGGTGGCAAGCTACAGTCCATGGCATCACAGAGTTGGACATGACTGAGTGGCTGACACATGCACACAGTATAGAATAGTTCTGCTGTTTACAAAGATTTACAAATTGTATTTTAAATTATATTTTAAAGTTGGAAAAGTGTTAGAAAGCAAGAATAGCAATCAGTGTCCAGTCAAGGCCTGTTTCTGACCTTTTATTATTGTTGGAAATATTTTTAAAAAGCAGGATGAATACAGTTTTATATTGAGAAGCTGGTTCTTTCCCTGTTTGTTTGTTCAGAATAAATGTTACTGGCAAGGTCACTGGAGCATTAGTTTGAGATGGTGCTAATATACGAATCCTCAGTATGTTGCTTCTTCTCGAACATTTTTTTTCCCCATTTAGCTGTGAATACACCCACTTCATCTTCTTTAAAAAGAAATCATTTTCTTCATTAAGACTGAGTCATCACTTTTAAATGTATTTTATTGCAGTCATGAAATTAAAAGAAGCTGACTCCTTGGAAGAAGAGTTATGACCAACCTAGATAGCATATTCAAAAGCAGAGGCATTACCTTGCCAACAAAGGTCCGTCCAGTCAAGGCTATGGTTTTTCCAGTAGTCCTCTGCCACTCCCTTCTCCTTTGGCCTTCAATTTTTCCCATCATTGGGATCTTTTCCAATAAGTTGGCTCTTTGCATCAGGTAGCCAAAGTACTGGAGCTTCAACATCAGTCCTTCCAATGAGTATTCAGGACTGATTTCTTTTAGGATTGACTGGTTAGATCTCCTTGCAGTCCAAAGGATTCTCAAGAATTTTATCCAACACCACAGTTCAAAAGCATCAATTCTTCTGTGTTCAGCTTTCTTTATTGTCCACTCTCACATCTATACCTGACTACTGGAAAAACTATAACTTTGACTTTACAGATCTTTGTCAGCAAAAGATATCTCTGCTTTGTAATGCACTGTCTGTTATAGCTTTCCTTCCTAGGAGCAAGAGTCTTTTGATTTCATGACTTTAGTCACCACCTGCAATGATATTCAAATATAAAAGTAGCAAATAAGGAAGACAATACATGAATTGTGAGCTACAAGATATACCAAAACATTTGGGAAAATAAAAAATATCAGTAAGTGCAAGGTCAAGATGCAAGAAGGTCCTCAGGAAACCCTTTGTGGGAGAAGGGAGGATTTGGATTTGATATTGGAGAATAGGCTTGATCTGAATTCATGGTAAGAGCTTTCCATGGCAGAGGCGAGAGGAAGAATTAGGAGTTCAACTGGAATGACTACAGAATAAGGCTGAGGGTGATGCTGGTGAGAAAAAAGAATGATGTGGGCATTTGGAAGAGGAGGTCACTTACATATGCAGGATAATTAGTCCTTCAGGAAATATGAAAAATATTGTTTTAGCCCATTCAGACTGCAGCAACAGAATACCACAGAAGATGGCTTAAAGCAGAATTTATTTTCCCCACAATTCTAGAATCTGAAAGTCCTAGGTTAGGGTGCTAGCAAATTCAGTGTCTGGTGTGGACACTTCCTGGTTCAAAGATGGTCATCTTCATGCTGTGTCCTCAAATGGTGGAAGAGGTGAGGGAAGTCTGTGGCTGCTCTCTTCTATAAGAACACTAACCCCATTCAAAAGGTCTCTGCCTTCATGATCTAATTGCCTCCCAATGACCCTACCTCCAAATATCATCACATTGGGGATTAGGTTTCACATATGAAGTGTGAGGGATGCAACCATTCGGTCTCTAGCAGACAATGAGAGTCAGGAAGAGTTTAATTTTGATGTCATAAGAAAGAGGTAGTTACTTCTGAATGGTATGTGTTTGTGTGTGCATGTGTGCAATAAAATGTCATATAGTCATCCAGGAAGATTGGAATTAACCAAAGAGCTAAGAACAAGAAAAGTTTAGTTGGGAGATTATTTTCCTGTCCTCCATCCCATCCTCTATTTTCCATCCTCTGTCTTGCCAGCATGATTATCCTTAGATATAGATTGATTATGCACTTGGCTTCTCAAACTCTGATAATCTACCTCACCTTCAGGGTCAAGTCCAAACTCCTTATCAGTTCGTTCAAGATCCATAGTAAACCATGTTCAACATCTTATTGGTCTCATCTCCTAACAACCCTTTCAAACCCAAACACATGATGTAAACCCTATTCCCACCCCACAGGCACACCAAAGTTTTTGCTGTTCCTTTAAATAATTTATGAATATTTACAGCCTGAGGTGACATTGTTCTTCTATTGTCCCTCATATTATCTTCAATTTATTTTTTAAGATAGATCTTAAATGTTGACTCTCCCTTAAAACCTTTTCTAATATTGTCCCATTGGGCTTCCCAGATGGCTCAGTGGTAAAGAATCTGTTTGCCAATACAAGTGATGCAAGAGATGCAGCTTCAATCCCTGGGTCAGAAAGAACCCCTGGAGAAGGCAATGGCTGCTCACTCCAGTATTCTTGCCTGGGAAAGTCCACTGACAGAGGAACCTGGAGGGTTAAAGTCTAGGGTCACAAAAGAGTCAGACAGGATTAGCAACAATAACAACAATATTGTCTCATGCTTCTCTAAAATTGTTTTTTCTTTCCATAACAACTTGTACTTGTAGCATGCAGCTTATTTAAGTTTTATGTTTATATTCCTTCTTCTCATGTTAAATCACGAGTTTCTTGAAGGTCAAGCAAGATTGCATCTATAGTGCCTACCGGGGTAGTAGCATATTTTAAGAGTTTAATAAATGGTTGATGCATAATATGTAAAATGTCATGACAAGTGGAAGACAAATGTAAACAAAGCACTAGAAAAACTTACATCTTAAACATGAAAGAATAATGTTGCCTCACAGAGTAATAGAGGTCATTAGTCAATAGAGGTGGCTTAGAGTAGATGGGAAGTTTAGTGTTTTCTTGTTCAATTGGATATGTCAAGGAGTATTTGAGAAAAATTCTGATATTCCTGGAACTGCAGAAGTGGTTCTTAAAGTAGGAAGAGATATGCATCAGTGGACAGGCATATTTTTAGAGGTGATAACACAGAGCCTAGGCATGGCTTTAAAGGAGTAAACATGAAGAGAAATACATATCTGCTTAGAACATGGACCATGTGACATGACAGGGGCAGTGACTAACTGAGTCAGGAAACAGTGATCGAGAGAGTAATCTGAGAGGTGAAAAGTGAGTGCTAGTTACTCGGTCATGTCCAATGCTTTGTGACCCCATGGACTGTAACCTGCCAGGCTCCTCTGTCCATGGGATTCTCCAGGCAAGACTGCTGGAGTGGGTTGCCACTTCCTTCTACATGGGATCTTCTCAACCCAGGGATCAAACCCAGGTCTTCTGAATTGCAAACAGATTCTTTACCATCTGAGCCACCAGGGAAGCCTGGTGAGAGATGGGAGAGAGGATAGGATGATGTGGCACAGAGGACCTGGACCATAATACATGCAAGAGGTGATGCTCAACGCCATCAAATGCCTCTGAGACACCAGGGGAGTTGAATCTGAGAAATAATCAGAAGGGAGTAATTGCTAATTTTGGAGAGAGAGATTTATGTAGTAATTGCTTAGACGATGTGGAATTCAGATAACAAAGCTGTTGAACAGGAACTGCAATTTTCATAAGTGGATTTCAGTCATGCTCACAGCTTCAAAAATGGGAAAAAAATGTAGTTAACTGTGGTATGCTATCTACACAGTTATTGTTTGGTTTTATTTTTCAATGCTACTGCATTCTAAAGGCTGAGTTTGTAACTCCAAGTTTGCTTATGGGAAAACTAGAGCATATTTGATGTTTGGGAATTCCACAAATAAGATTTTCATTCTCTTATCCATCACTTCTGAAGATTTCAGAGTTAAGAATTCCCTTTATAAACTCTGCTTTCCTTATAGGTAATTCTGTGCTTGGACATACTTTCCTTTGATTGATCTCTAAAAGAGTTAGACCCTGTAGGTGAGTTCTGCAGAAATACTGACAGCAGCTTCCCAAAATATGGAATGCTTGTGCCCTAGGCTGTTAATAGGTATTAAAGGCAACAAAGCTATCCTAGTAAAATGTATTTTTGAAATGCAGGTTTAAACAAATTTAGATTTTTTTTTTTTACTTAGCACTCCTCAGAACCTTACTATATTCACTGTGACTATTGAAGAAATATGTATCATTACAGTTTCCCAAACATTTTTGACCAAAAAATCATTTTGTCAAAAACTCACTTTGAGGCATACTGCAGTAGACATATTTCATCTAATATTTTCCAGTTCCTTTTTCTTCAAACTGTTACATTGTATTCATATGTTGTATAGTGTAGTATAAAAATAGCTCAGTGATAAAAATATATGTGCATAAATCCACCTCCTTTCTTCCTTCCCACTCCCTCCCTTCCCTTCCTTCCTTGATATGTTCCTCTAATGAAGAGACTGTTTCCATGACCTATGCAGTTTTTATTTAAGTCAATGAATTTTTACCAGTGAACTAGATAATTAACAACTATATATGGAAAAACATATATACAATAACTCCTGGGAAGCTCCATTCACGCAGTCTGTGGGGCTCAGTTAGCTAAATTCCCTCATTTCTAGTTTTTAAGTTCTAGAACTGAGGATTCTAAATTTCTTTGAAAACATGTGAGGGTTTAAGGTACTGGTATGCATCAAATTCTTCAGAAAAACAAGGATATTGAATATGCTTTTAATATTAAGACAGCATTGCTGTGATTTTTCTCACAGCTCTTTAATCAGACCTTGCCTGCAGTAGATCTCGTCATGTGGATTCATGAGGAGGGCATATGTCCTTAGCAAAGACTTGCTGGAGGACTCTGTATGACATCACCACCACCCACCTTCATTTATGTTCTGGAAAAAGACAAGCTTTACCAAATGTTTCCAATTTTTATTCTGCTTTAGTTTCACACAGATACTTCTCAGGAATGTTCTTATCTCATCCACCAGGACTTTTTTGTTTTTCTGCTTTGTTCGTCTGTCCTTCACCGCTGCTGCTGCTGGTGCTGCTGCTGCCAAGTCGCTTCTGTAGTGTCCAACTCTGTGCGACCCCATAGACGACAGCCCACTAGGCTCCTCCATCCCTGAGATTCTCTAGGCAAGAACACTGGAGTGGGTTGCCATTTCCTTCTCCAATGCATGAAAGTGAAATGTGAAGATGAAGTCAGTGAGTCGTGTCCAACTCTCAGCAACCCCATGGACTGCAGCCTACCAGGCTCCTTTGTCCATGGGATTTTCCTGGCAAGAGTACTGGAGTGGGGTGCCATTGCCTTCTCCAGTCTGCCCTTCACTAAAGTTGTACAATCAACCCCTCCCACTCCAAGCCCAAGTATATGTCCCCCTTGGTTACACCACTCACTTTTGCTCCTGCTTTTGTGCAAATCTTTAGTGCCCAGAGGCTGTCACCTTGTTTCATATTGAACTTGCTTATGTTCCCCTTGTTTTTGTTTTACAGACCTCTCTGTGCTAATTCTGGGACATGAATTAATATTACATTTTTACATTTTTATAGCCATTACACAGAAACATGGACATTGTCAATTTAAATTATTCAGATTGCTTTTTGTGAAGCCAATCTTTGGTGAAACTTACCTTTCCAAACTCCAAGGTAAATTGACCACTAGGATTCCTGTACACCTGTGGAATTCTGAAATTCTTATGCTAAGGAAAGTAGAAGAGTGCTGGGATGCTGGGGCAGGGACTGTGATAGTTTTCCCTATGTTGTAATGGGACTTTAATCGCAACCTTTAGGACACCTTCTCCAAGAAGCCTTTCCTTTTATAAAAAGCCCTGTGCCCCTTCCCTGCTCCCATTATCTCCCCAGAAACAAAAGAAAGACCACCCCCTTCCATACATGGGCAACTAACTTCAGATAAAGTTACTTAGGCTGAAGTCCCAGGATGTCTGAAAATGCCTATTTTGCAAGCATAAAAGATTCTTAGTGATTGAGATATAAAAGAGTCAGCTTTAAGTGTTTAATTAAAATCACTGCAAACACTATGCATAATGATTTAGACAAAACTCATGAAGCTGCTTGTTTAATAAATGAGGTTCATCCATAGTAATGGCTTGGTGCAACCAAAGTGGCTCTAATCAAATTAGGGACAGATGAGTTCTGTAGATGAAGCTTATTTCATTAATTTACTACTGTTTAGGGTTCACAGTCAATAGCCAATTGATATTATTTGTGACAACGCTAAATAAAATAAGTAAAGGAAAATAAGTTGCATGATGTATTGCAGAGATAAATCACACCCCAGCATGTGGGAAGATGGAACCCTCTGGCAGAGGCACTTAGCACACTTCATTTGATTCCCATTCGTCAGCATCAGTGCCGGTGGCTCAAAAAGAATGCAAAGGTAAATGAACACCAAACTCTGATTTACGGAGTTGGAAAACAGTCCTACCCAAATAAATCAAGGTTCCACTCCATTTCAGGCATTGGTTTATTCATAATACCGGGCTTTTACAATCAAACCCACTACTGTAAACAAACCCCCACGAAACATTCACCTGCCACAGGAGAATGGCATGAAACTGTGTGAGCACAGAGAGCCAAAGAGGTTTGAAAAGAATAGCATCTATCAGATGGATTGAAAAAGGAAGAGGATAGCACATTTTAAAAGATCTTGCTGGTTCAAGCAGTCACGTTGTTGCATGCTGCTGGCGTTAGGGCAGAAGACAGAAGCTATATCAACTTTCAGAATGTGTAGATTTAAATGTTTAGCCAGGCTGTGTTTATATACACAGCTTTGTCAGAACTCCTAGGGAGTCTACCAGGAAGGTCCATTCTAAGATTTTAAAAATTGGACTAGGGCTGACATAAAAAGGGAATGAGAGGGATAAATAAGAGATAAGTGAATCTATTAAACAGCTCTCATTTATAAAATGATTTAATGAATTTTCATTCTAATCTTAGTAGATTGCAACTGCTATTATTTCTAGCTGCTGGAGAACTTTTCATCTGATAGAAACTAAAGATGACAAAGAACAAAGCCAAACGGCTGCCCTCACAAACATATATCTGTTTAGTACATTTAGGTAGCTGCATGACATAAAGATAACTCAATGTTGATTTCTTTTAATGATAATAAGGTTAAAGTAAGGAAGGTAATAATTGAAAATAAAAGGAAAGAAAGGCTTAAAATAGTAAGATTTTAGAATCAGAAGGGCCTTTACAGATCATTTAGAACAACAGTCCCCAACCTTTTCAGCACCAGGGGCCAATGTCTTTCCTGTAAGACACCCTTCCATGGACTAGGGATGAGGAGGGTGGTTTGGGGATGATTCAAGCATGTTATATTATTGTGTACTTTATTTCTAATGCCACCCCTGATCTGACAGGAGGTACCAGTCCACAGCCCAGAAACTGGGTACCCTTGATTTAGACTAAGTCCAATTACCAAATTTAGATAAAAGAGAGAGAGAGAGATGCCAGGTGGTAAAATGAATGCTTTAGCCGAGGTCCCACCACAGATTAACAGAGCCAGGTTCCAATCTTAGGTTTCTGTCTCTACATTAAATAAATTCTATTAGATCCAGCCAGATCAAGGACTGATCACAGAACTTCAAATTCTTAGAAAGTTTTAAGCAAGTACATATTGAAATCTTTATACCCCACAGACTTATTGTGATATAACATTAAAATAAACGAAAATGTTCCACCTTCTTACATATCCTGCTAGTGTGCATGCATGTGTGTGTATCACAGACTTATTATTTTCAGTTTTCTGTCTTTTTTACTTACTTTTATTGCACTCAAACTCTTTTCAAAGGAAGCATTTAGTGTGGCTTCCAACCTGAAAGTAGCCTCTTGCTAAGATTATTTTAAGTATTGTTGCACTTCAAATGGCTTTTGTTTCCTTCTTTCCTAATTGTCTTCTGAGAAAGAGATGCTAAACTGATTGGTTGTCTATTTAGTGCCAAGTTCCCAGAGAGTATGCATGGACTATGTTTCCTCTAATATGCTGCATAGTAACTATTTTGAGAAGCACTAAAAGCCAAGTACAGAGTATCTATCTATATACACATATATACATAGGCATATATATGTGTGCATATATATACATGCATATATGCATATGCATATATACGTGTGTGTGTGTGTATATATGTGTGTGTGTGTGTGTGTGCATATACATTTTCTTAGAAGATAATGAGCTCTTTCACTATTTGTACTACAGATACTGCTTCTCTTATTGAAAGTTAATGTTTTATTCCTAGTTGCATAGATACTACAATTTACTGAACCCACAAAATCATGCTACCTGAAGTTAGGATTACCCATCACTGAGGTTTGAATAGGTATTTACCTAAGAGCAACATTTTCAGTAGCAAATAAGGTTTCAGAAGGAAAGCAGAAACAGGTTTTCATTCTATTACGATTGAAATTGCCCTTCTTCTTGCTAATGATTGAATAAATCAGAATTTCAGTGGTGTATTCTCAGCATTTTCTTCTGTTTATTCCATCTGTTATTGGAAAGCACCAGCATCTTGAGAAATAACCCACTTTATAGTCAAAAAGTATAGTCTGCAAAATTTAAGCTGTTTATTGTGGGATAAAAATAGCCATAAAGCAAACAAGCTCTCCTTGAATATTTGTGCCCCTGGTTGGAGAGCTCTTCCATACCCTTGAAGGCTTCTGGCTGTACACCGTGCTGAAAACAATTTCTCACTGCCCTAGCGCACACGTAGTAGCGGTTTCTCTCATTCTGATTGGCTTGACTTCCGGTTTGCCTGGGGATCATATAAACTAGCTCCCTTCAAAACCCCTTTCAGGGAGAAAGAAGTCTTTCTTGCCTTTTGTAGTTTTCAGTCCTAGCCATTGACACCCAAGCTGGGGGTTTTACTGAGCTAGAACTGAACACGGAAATAAAACCCCAAAGAACATGAAGGCTTCCTATGGCACTGCTGGGAAATAAGATTCTGGACCACTCCTCTCAGTTCATGTTTTGCCTACCTGTTACAAGCCATTTATTTTTATAACACGTGTAATGAAAGTGACCTATAGCAAGGGCTTTACCAGGGCTGTAGTGAACTAAGGAAGAAAAAGAAACTTGGGATTATAATGACTTAAATAACTATCAAGTAAAGGAATAAGAGAAATACATTTTCACAAGTAAAAATGTATTTAAAAACTATTTTAAGCAAAATAAGACACAAGAATAAAACTTAATTGAGCACTCTTTTCAACTAAAATTTATTCAACAAAAATGTGTTTGACCCTAGCCACCTACTAGCCTACTAGCTTCATTTCTGTCCTTGTCTATTCATGGTCTAAATAATACCACTTCTAAAAATATCTGTGCTTCAAAGTTTATATTTTTAAGTTAATAAATTTTACTGACCTATGTTAAATATTTCTGCCAAATTTACAATTATTAAACATGTTAGTATTCTGTATGACAGAAAGCCTGGCAAAACACTTTTTTTTTTCTTATATTTATCTGATACTTAAAGCTTAAGAGAACTTTCTAAGTTTTCTTTCCAAACATGCTTGTAGATTATTTCCTTGTTTGCAAGGGAATGGAATTTACCATCACTTGAGAGAATTCTGAAGTCTAACTGTGAAACTGAACAAAATTCTCATCAGAAAAAAATTGAATTTGAAAAACATGTGTTTCCCCTTTGGTAACAGGAGGATGAGAGGTAGAGAGGAAGTAGAATTGAAAAGTCTAAGCCTTCATGATTCTGTCCTGTGGAACTCTCCGGCAGCAAAGCAAAGAAAGAGAAGAATGCCAGCTGCAATGCCCAGAGCAAAATCTTTATGAGAGTGAGCGATAGAACTCCAAGAAGCAAACCAGGTGTCCACCTCCTTGATCCTAACACACAACATTTGTATATACAACAGAAAAGGAAAGACAAGCCAAGAAAGGACAGCTCACTGAGGAAAATGCGCAAAAGCATAGACTAAAGAATTTTAAGAGGCCACTGAGCCTCCTGCTGTATTAATACAGATTTGCAGAGCAACATGTCCAAAACTCACATTTTTCATAAAGGATATGGCATAATTGGCTATTTCCTTTAATCACATAAGCCCAGCCCAGTGGACGCATTTTCTGTGATAACAATAGATTAAGCTTGTATAGTATTTTGTATCATCTTATTTGATCTTATCTAATCCACAGAATGAGTCTGTAAAATAGGTTGCAATTATTCAAGAAAAACTTAATGCTCCAAGAGGTTAAATCATTTCCTCACCGGACAGAATCACTCCAATTTTTTGTGCCACTGAACCAAGCAAATTTCAACTAAGAAGCAAAATGCCACAGCCCCATCATTCTTAAGAAAGATAAATAAGTTACCTAGCTTGCAATGAAGGGAATGTCTTTTGCAAGAATTGATATTATGAACTTTAATATATAGGAAAATTTAGGAGGAGTTCTCTTCCTCACACTCCTGCTCTTAGGAGACAGCTCAGTGGTCTTTGTCATATAAATATGCAGTGACTTTAATGTTCCACAGCTCAAACCTATTATTCATGAGTATCCTTTCACTCTTGGATGCCAACATTAAACTGTAGATCTCAAATCCTCTTGTGAGAGAAAAATCAACAATATCACCATCATTACCACAAAAGACATTTAGTGAGGCTCAGTGTGTGCACCTGTTGTTGTTCTGCAGAGTGGGTTACCAGACGTGGTGCTTGTCCACTGGGATCTTAAAGACAAAAGAAGGCCACCTAAAAGACATACAGACAACTAAACAAGCAATGAGACTTGTACGCAGGCACATATGTGCTAATTCCTATTTGCATATGGAAATGTCGACTTTGTAGATTCAAGTTAATGATGTTTTGCTTTTGTCAATCCATTATGAGCTGTCAGCTATTAAAATGTGGCCCCAAGTGGTATCTCAGCACAGCGGCTTGCCCAATCCTGCTGTTTTGTTGTGTAGGTTAAGATCTCAGAGCTTCTACTGAGCTTTAGGGAATTCTTAGCTTGTAAAGACTGTGCATTCAGGGTCACTGATGTTTCAAGAAACCGTTCAGCCAAACATCAGTTTTTGCCTTAATTTTTTTTTCTTTTTAATGAAATTGGGTCGTTTCTGGAAAGGAGATGGACTTAGAATCTCATACAGAATGAAGAGAAGAAAAAATACATATTAATGCATGTATGTGGAATCTAGAAAAATGGTACAGAGGAACCTATTTGCAAGGCAGGAAAAGAGATGCAGACACAGTGGGTGGATATACGGACATGGGGAGAGGAAGGGGGATGAACTGGGGGATTGAGATTGACATATGTGCACATGCATGCTTTGCTCAATCGTGTCTGACTCTTTTCAACCCCATGGATTGTAGCCCACCAGAATCTTCTGTCCATTGACTTTTCCAGGCACAAACACTGTATTGGGTTGCTGTTTCTTACTTCAGAGGATCTTCTCAACCAAGGGATCGAGCCCTCGTCTCTTGTGTTCATGTATTAGCAGGCAGATTTTTTATCACTGTGCCACCGGGGAAGCCCATACATGTGCATGCACTACCATGCATGCACTAACACAGCTAGTGAAAACATGCAGTATGGCATAAAAGCTCAGGCTGGTGCTCTGTGATGAGCCAGGTGGATGGGATGGCTAGGAGTGGTAGAGAGGTCCCAGAAGGAGGGAATATATGAATATATACAGCAGATTCACCTCATTGTACAGCAAAAACAACACAACATTATCTTAAAAAAAAAAAAACTAAACTAACAACAGGCACTGGCCCCTTCTCATAAGTTAGAGTTTCAAGAAACTTTGTGAACTGAAAAAGAAAATTCAGTTTAGTTCAGTTCGGTCACTCAGTCAAGTCTGACTCTTTGCAACACCATTAATCACAGCATGCCAGGCCTCCCTGTCCATCACTAACTCCTGGAGTTTACCCCAACTCATGTCCATCGACTCGGTGATGCCATCCAGCCATCTCATCCTCTGTTGTCCCCTGCTCCTACTACCTCCAATCCCTCCTAGCATCAGGGTCTTTTCCAATGAGTCAAATATTTGCATGAGGTGGCCAAAGTATTGGAGTTTCAGCTTAAGTATCAGTCCTTCCAATGAACACCCAGGACTGATCTCCTTTAGGATGGACTGGTTGGATCTCCTTGGAGTCCAAGGAACTCTCAAAAGTCTTCTCCAACACCACAGCTCAAAAGCATCAATTCTTTGGCTCTCAGCTTGCTTCACAGTCCAATTCTCACATCCATACGTGATCACTGGAGAATCCATAGCCTTGACTAGATGGACCTTTGCTGGCAAAGTAATGTCTATGCCTTTGAGGGTCATAACTTTCCTTCCAAGGAGTAAGTGTCTTTTAATTCCATGGCAGCAATCACCTCTGCAGTGATTTTGGAGCCCCTCCAAAATAAAGTCTGATACTGTTTCCACTGTTTTCCAATCTATTTCCCATGGAGTAATGGGACCAGATGACATGACCTTCGTTTTCTGAATGTTGAAGTTTAAGCCAACTTTTTCACTCCCCTCTTTCACTTTTATCAAGAGGCTTTTTAGTTCCTCATCACTTTCTGCCATAAGGATGGTGTCATCTGCCTATCAGAGGTTATTGATACTTCTCCTGTTAATATTGATTCCAGCTTGTGCTTCTTCTAGCCCAGCGTTTCTCATGATGTACTCTGCATATAACTTAAATAAGCAGGGGGACAATATACAGCCTTGATGTACTCCTTTTCTTATTTGGAACCAGTCTCTTGTTCTATGTCCAGTTCTAACAGTTGTTTCCTGATCTGGATATAAGTTTCTCAAGATGCAGGTCAGGAGGTCTGGTATTCCCGTCTTTCAGAATTTTCCACAGATTATTGTGATCCACACAGTCAAAGGCTTTGGCATAGTCAACAAAGCAGAAATAGTTGTTTTCCTGGAACTCTCTTGTTTTTTCGATGATCCAGCAGATGTTGGCAATTTGATCTCTACTTCGTCTGCCTTTTCTAAAACCAGCTTAAACATATGGAAGTTCATGGTTCACATATTGCTAAAGCCTGGCTTGGAGAATTTTGAGGATTACTTTACTAACGTGTGTGATGAGTGAAATTGTGTGATAGTTTGAGCATTCTTTGGCATTCTCTTTCTTTGGGATTGGAATGAAAACTGACCTTTTCCAGTCCTGTGGCCACTGCTGAGTTTTCCATATTTGCTGGCATATCGGATGCAGCATTTTCACAGCATCATCTTTCAGGATTTGAAATAGCTCAACTGTAATTCCATCACCTCCATTAGCTTTGTTCATAGTGATGCTTTCTAAGGCCCACTGGACTTCACTTTCCAGGATGTCTGGCTCTAGGTGAGTGTGAGTGATCACACCTGATGATTATCTGGTTCATGAATATCTTTTTTGTACAGTTCTTCTGTGTATTCTTGCCACCTCTTCTTAATACCTTCTGCTTCTGTTAGGTCCATAACATTTCTGTCCTTTATTGAGCCCACCTTTGCATAAAACATTCCCTCGGTATCTCTAATTTTCTTGAAGAGATCTCTAGATTTTTCCATTCTGTTGTTTTCCTCTAATTCCTTGCATTGATATCTGAAGAAGGCTTCCTTATCTCTCCTTGCTAATCTTTAGAGTTCTGCATTCAGATGCTTATATCTTTCCTTTTCTCCTTTGCTTTTCACTTCTCTTCTTTACACAGCTATTTGTAAGTCAACCTCAGACAGCCATTTTGCTTTTTTGTATTTCTTTTCCATGGGGATGGTCGTGATTCCTGTCTCCTGTACAATGTCACAAACCTCCATCCATAGTTCATCTGGCACTGTGTCTATCATATCTAGTCGCTTAAATCTATTTCTCACTTCCACTGTATAATCATAAGGGATTTGATTTAGCTCATACCTGAATGATCTAGTGGTTTTCCCTACTTTCTTCAATTTAAGTGTGAATTTGGCAATAAGGAGTTCATGATCTGAGCCACAGTCAGATCCCGGTCTTGTTTTGGCTGACTGTATAGAGCGTCTCCATTTTTGGCTGCAAATAATATAATCACTCCCATTTCAGTTTTACTATCTGGTGATGTCCATGTGTAGAGTCTTTTGTGTTGTGAAAGAGGGTGTTTGCTATGACCAGTGCATTCTCTTGGCAAAACTCTATTAGCCTTTGCCCTGCTTCATTCAGTACTCCAAGGCAAATTTGTCTGTTACTCCAGGTGTTTCTTGACTTCCTACTTTTGCATTCCAGTCCCCTATAATGAAAAGGACATCTTTTTTGGGTGTTTGTTCTAAAAGGTCTTGTAGGTCTTCATAGAACCATTCAACTTCATCTTCTTCAGCATTACTGGTTGGGGCATAAGCTTGGATCACCATGATATTGTATGGTTTGCTTTGGAAATGAACAGAGATCATTCATTTTTGCGATTGCATCCAGGTACTGCCATTTCAGACTCTTTTGTTGACCATTATGGCTACTCCATTTCTCCTAAGGGATTCTTGCCCACAGTAATCCTACAGGTCATCTCACTTAAATTCACCCATTCCAGTCCATTTTAATTCACTGATTCCTAGAATGTCAGTGTTCACTCTAGCCATCTCCTGTTTGACCACTTCTAATTTGCCTTGATTCACGGACTTGACATTCCAGGTTCCTTTGCAGAATTTTCTTTACAGCATTGTACCATACTTCTATCACCAGTCATGTCCACAACTGGGTATTGTTTTTGCTTTGGCTCTATCCCTTCATTCTTTCTGGAGTTATTTCTCCACTGATCTCCAGTAGCATATTGGGCACTTACTGACCTGTGGAGTTCCTTTTTCAGTATCCTAGCATTTTGCCTTTTCGTACTGCTCATGATGTTCAAGGCAAGAATACTGAAATGGTTTGCCATTCCCTTCTCCAGTGGACCATGTTCTGTCAGACCTCTCCACCATGACCTACCGATCCTGAGTGGCCCCACACAGCATGGCTTGGTTTCATTGAGTTAGACAAGGCTGTGGTCCCTGTGATCAGAATGGCTAGTTTTCTGTAAGTATGGTTTCAGTGTGTCTGCCCTCTGATGCCCTCTTGCAATAGCTACCATCTTACTTGGGTTTCTCTTACTGTGGACATGGCTATCTCTTCTTGGCTG
>SJYC01059956.1:0-20472 GCA_006408675.1 Madoqua kirkii
AAAAAAAAAAACTAAACTAACAACAGGCACTGGCCCCTTCTCATAAGTTAGAGTTTCAAGAAACTTTGTGAACTGAAAAAGAAAATTCAGTTTAGTTCAGTTCGGTCACTCAGTCAAGTCTGACTCTTTGCAACACCATTAATCACAGCATGCCAGGCCTCCCTGTCCATCACTAACTCCTGGAGTTTACCCCAACTCATGTCCATCGACTCGGTGATGCCATCCAGCCATCTCATCCTCTGTTGTCCCCTGCTCCTACTACCTCCAATCCCTCCTAGCATCAGGGTCTTTTCCAATGAGTCAAATATTTGCATGAGGTGGCCAAAGTATTGGAGTTTCAGCTTAAGTATCAGTCCTTCCAATGAACACCCAGGACTGATCTCCTTTAGGATGGACTGGTTGGATCTCCTTGGAGTCCAAGGAACTCTCAAAAGTCTTCTCCAACACCACAGCTCAAAAGCATCAATTCTTTGGCTCTCAGCTTGCTTCACAGTCCAATTCTCACATCCATACGTGATCACTGGAGAATCCATAGCCTTGACTAGATGGACCTTTGCTGGCAAAGTAATGTCTATGCCTTTGAGGGTCATAACTTTCCTTCCAAGGAGTAAATGTCTTTTAATTCCATGGCAGCAATCACCTCTGCAGTGATTTTGGAGCCCCTCCAAAATAAAGTCTGATACTGTTTCCACTGTTTTCCAATCTATTTCCCATGGAGTAATGGGACCAGATGACATGACCTTCGTTTTCTGAATGTTGAGGTTTAAGCCAACTTTTTCACTCCCCTCTTTCACTTTTATCAAGAGGCTTTTTAGTTCCTCATCACTTTCTGCCATAAGGATGGTGTCATCTGCCTATCAGAGGTTATTGATACTTCTCCTGTTAATATTGATTCCAGCTTGTGCTTCTTCTAGCCCAGCGTTTCTCATGATGTACTCTGCATATAACTTAAATAAGCAGGGGGACAATATACAGCCTTGATGTACTCCTTTTCTTATTTGGAACCAGTCTCTTGTTCTATGTCCAGTTCTAACAGTTGTTTCCTGATCTGGATATAAGTTTCTCAAGATGCAGGTCAGGAGGTCTGGTATTCCCGTCTTTCAGAATTTTCCACAGATTATTGTGATCCACACAGTCAAAGGCTTTGGCATAGTCAACAAAGCAGAAATAGTTGTTTTCCTGGAACTCTCTTGTTTTTTCGATGATCCAGCAGATGTTGGCAATTTGATCTCTACTTCGTCTGCCTTTTCTAAAACCAGCTTAAACATATGGAAGTTCATGGTTCACATATTGCTAAAGCCTGGCTTGGAGAATTTTGAGGATTACTTTACTAACGTGTGTGATGAGTGAAATTGTGTGATAGTTTGAGCATTCTTTGGCATTCTCTTTCTTTGGGATTGGAATGAAAACTGACCTTTTCCAGTCCTGTGGCCACTGCTGAGTTTTCCATATTTGCTGGCATATCGGATGCAGCATTTTCACAGCATCATCTTTCAGGATTTGAAATAGCTCAACTGTAATTCCATCACCTCCATTAGCTTTGTTCATAGTGATGCTTTCTAAGGCCCACTGGACTTCACTTTCCAGGATGTCTGGCTCTAGGTGAGTGTGAGTGATCACACCTGATGATTATCTGGTTCATGAATATCTTTTTTGTACAGTTCTTCTGTGTATTCTTGCCACCTCTTCTTAATACCTTCTGCTTCTGTTAGGTCCATAACATTTCTGTCCTTTATTGAGCCCACCTTTGCATAAAACATTCCCTCGGTATCTCTAATTTTCTTGAAGAGATCTCTAGATTTTTCCATTCTGTTGTTTTCCTCTAATTCCTTGCATTGATATCTGAAGAAGGCTTCCTTATCTCTCCTTGCTAATCTTTAGAGTTCTGCATTCAGATGCTTATATCTTTCCTTTTCTCCTTTGCTTTTCACTTCTCTTCTTTACACAGCTATTTGTAAGTCAACCTCAGACAGCCATTTTGCTTTTTTGTATTTCTTTTCCATGGGGATGGTCGTGATTCCTGTCTCCTGTACAATGTCACAAACCTCCATCCATAGTTCATCTGGCACTGTGTCTATCATATCTAGTCGCTTAAATCTATTTCTCACTTCCACTGTATAATCATAAGGGATTTGATTTAGCTCATACCTGAATGATCTAGTGGTTTTCCCTACTTTCTTCAATTTAAGTGTGAATTTGGCAATAAGGAGTTCATGATCTGAGCCACAGTCAGATCCCGGTCTTGTTTTGGCTGACTGTATAGAGCGTCTCCATTTTTGGCTGCAAATAATATAATCACTCCCATTTCAGTTTTACTATCTGGTGATGTCCATGTGTAGAGTCTTTTGTGTTGTGAAAGAGGGTGTTTGCTATGACCAGTGCATTCTCTTGGCAAAACTCTATTAGCCTTTGCCCTGCTTCATTCAGTACTCCAAGGCAAATTTGTCTGTTACTCCAGGTGTTTCTTGACTTCCTACTTTTGCATTCCAGTCCCCTATAATGAAAAGGACATCTTTTTTGGGTGTTTGTTCTAAAAGGTCTTGTAGGTCTTCATAGAACCATTCAACTTCATCTTCTTCAGCATTACTGGTTGGGGCATAAGCTTGGATCACCATGATATTGTATGGTTTGCTTTGGAAATGAACAGAGATCATTCATTTTTGCGATTGCATCCAGGTACTGCCATTTCAGACTCTTTTGTTGACCATTATGGCTACTCCATTTCTCCTAAGGGATTCTTGCCCACAGTAATCCTACAGGTCATCTCACTTAAATTCACCCATTCCAGTCCATTTTAATTCACTGATTCCTAGAATGTCAGTGTTCACTCTAGCCATCTCCTGTTTGACCACTTCTAATTTGCCTTGATTCACGGACTTGACATTCCAGGTTCCTTTGCAGAATTTTCTTTACAGCATTGTACCATACTTCTATCACCAGTCATGTCCACAACTGGGTATTGTTTTTGCTTTGGCTCTATCCCTTCATTCTTTCTGGAGTTATTTCTCCACTGATCTCCAGTAGCATATTGGGCACTTACTGACCTGTGGAGTTCCTTTTTCAGTATCCTAGCATTTTGCCTTTTCGTACTGCTCATGATGTTCAAGGCAAGAATACTGAAATGGTTTGCCATTCCCTTCTCCAGTGGACCATGTTCTGTCAGACCTCTCCACCATGACCTACCGATCCTGAGTGGCCCCACACAGCATGGCTTGGTTTCATTGAGTTAGACAAGGCTGTGGTCCCTGTGATCAGAATGGCTAGTTTTCTGTAAGTATGGTTTCAGTGTGTCTGCCCTCTGATGCCCTCTTGCAATAGCTACCATCTTACTTGGGTTTCTCTTACTGTGGACATGGCTATCTCTTCTTGGCTGCTCCAGCAAAGCGGAGCTGCTGCTCCCTACCTTGGACAAGGGTGCCCTTCCTGACCTTGAACATGGAGTAGCTCCTCTCGGCCCTCCTGCACCGTCGCAGCCACAGCCTGGCACTCTCAGTCGCTGTCCTGACCTTGGGCGTGAGGTAGCTCCTCTTCACCTCACTTTTGTTTGGTCTGTCATAGCTGCCATGCCTCTGAAAATGAAGAGTAACCAATTTCTATTTTGAACTCCAATAAAAGACTTCAGCTAGCATGTAGCAGCTTTATCTCTATTTTTCATTCCTCAGTGCTACGGAAGCATTATTCCTACCTTAGGAATCCTCAAATCATGTTAAAAATGGGTTATTCTTCACAGCATCATTTGATGCATAAATATGTTCTTGTTGAGCTGCTAAGTCATGTCTGACTGTTTGCGACCCCATGGACTGTAGCACACCAGGCTCCTCTGTCCTCCACTATCTCCCGGAGCTTGCTCAAACGCATTTTCATTGAGTGGGTGATGCCATCCTACCATCTCATCCTCTGTCATCCCCCTCTCCCCCTGCCTTCATCTTTTCCAGCATCAGGGCCTTTTCTAATGAGTCAGCTCTTCAGCATCAGGTGGCCAAAGTACTGGAGCTTCAGCTTCAACATCAGTCCTACAATGAATATTCAGGACTGATTTCCTTTAAGTTGACTGGTGTGATCTCTTTGTACTCTAAGGGAGTCTTCTTCAAAACCACAACTTGAAAGCATCAATTCTTCAGCACTCAGCCTTCTTTATGGTCCAACTCTCACATCCATAAATGACTACTAGAAAACTCATACCTTTGACTATAGGGACCTTTGTTGACAAGGTGATGTCTCTGCATTTTAATATGCTGTCTAGGTTTTTCATAGCTTTCCTTCCAAGGAGAAAGCATCTTTTAATTTTAGTTTAAAAAAACAGGAGGATTGTCAGTTTTTACCATGTTCAATAGCTAATCATCTTTTTTTTTTTTTTTAATTTCCTGGTTGGTACTTTTTCTAGAAAATGGGCCAGCATGGTACATACGCATAATCTCATTTAATATTCAGCATTGTTCATTCATTAGTGACTGTTTTAGCTCCCTTCTCCCACCAGACTGATAAGGAAACTGAGTTGACAAATACCACACACTGAATAAGAATCTGAGGCAGTGTTCAAACTATAATTTATCTGATTCCAGACTTTCTACCTATCTGTTTATTCTGTATTATAGTTCTAAAAGGATGCATCTTAAATAATATCTTAAGATTTTCTTATTTTCAAGTTCCTTCCCTTGAAAGAAAATGTACCTCTTGAGAGAGGCATTGGGTATTGAGTACTATGTGGGCAGAGTGTGATAGATGGTAGACATTCCACCCTGACTGCTTGACATTCTCTCAGCCTCTTTTTCTTCACTAGCTTCTGCTGCACGATTCAGTCGCATGTAGGTTCTGCTCAGACTTGCACAGGGGGACCTACATTGCTTTATTTATACCCCATGAGGTTACTCTGTTGCTGCAACATGATTGATTCCCTGTGCCAGTCACACCTTTGCAACTGGGCAGTATGGGAGCGTTCCTGCCAATAAGGTCTCACACTTAACAATTGGAGAAATGGAGCCCATGAATAGCATCACTTCCCTTTTCAAGGGAACAATTCTAAGACACATTTCATTGGCCCCCTTAGAAAATCTGGCAGGATGGAACACTATTTGCCCATGGTGATGATGATCTATCCATTCACCTTTGGTTGGTTTTTATTCCTCTTTATTTCTCTGCACTGTTTCTCACTCATGATCCTTGAGAGTATGTCCACAATAATCTTCCTGAGAGTTCTTTTCCTAAGTCTTTCATTTGGTATGCTTTAAGCTAAAACACAGTTATTGTGCTTTATTCATTATTATTTGTTTCTCTCCTAATAATATGTCTGGCAGAGCATATATACAGTGATGATAGAACTTTTTTTTTTTTTTTTTTTACATTGGCTACTAAGAGCTGAGGTTAAAGGGAGTTAAGAAATTGTTATTTTTTCACATTTGAGAAACTATAATGATGCTTAGTTGTTGCCATGGATGTGTTGCCTTGGAGGCTGGGGAAATCAAACAAGGTTGAATCCATTATGACCATTTCTAGGGGAGTTAAGTGGGCACACACATCAAGAATAATAACTTCTAATGCCCTTGATACTAAGATTAATATACGCAGCACTATTGTTTTCAAATTTTAAAAGCCACATTCCTATTACTAAAATTTGTAAAACAGTTTCTTGAATTCTCATTCTTTTATGCCCTACCTCAAAGTGAGCTCTTTAGTAAATTCCTTGCTTTTTCTGATATAATCATTTCTGAATAATTAGATAGCTCATATTCTAAATTAAAATAAGTCCAGCTTATTGGTCTATATACAATTTGTCAGATAGATATCAGTCTTTAAAAATAGAATCATAATTAGGATTAATTAAAACAATTTAAGAAGATCTTGTAAGGCAAGCCACAGACTGAAGCGCACTTGAAATTGAACCCTTTCTCCTTGTTACTTCCTGATCAATGTTTCAATGCCTGTGGGCTTTCTGGCAATAACGTGTTCTAGTGTGAAGGATTACAACTGGACTCCCTTCAAGAGCAATAAATCCACTTAAAAATATGTAAATGTGTTTCACTTACCATTGACCTGGAGGTGAAAAGTTCTATATCAAATTACTAACAGCCTGAGATACCCATTCTCCTATTCTGATACTAATTAAAATGAGCTGAGAAATGAGCTATGTAAGATTGTTCATTTGTATTACAGTGAAAATGTAAGGAAGATTTACTAAGTGTTACTTGCCTCACAAAGCTGTAACTGTAGGAAAACAAAAAAAGACCTTGATGTTCCTTCTAAACAATACATGTTTTTATGAACTTATCACCCTCTCCCTTTTTAAAAATTCTTATTACTATAAACTAAGAACTTATTACCTTAAATCAATCTTTTGTAAAAACCTTCTAATTGAATTTCCTGAGACTTGGAATTTTTTTCATGCATATTTACCCTCCCAGACTAACAGTCCTAAATCTTGTGTAACACACAGCATAACTATGTCCCTAAAGCGGCTGTAAGAAAGAAAGTGAGACAGCTCAGTCGTGTCAGACTCTTTGTGATCCCATGGACTGTAGCCTACCAGGCTCCTCCATCCATGGAATTTTCCAGGCAATAGTACTGGAGTGGGTCGTCATTTCCTTCTCCAGGGGATCTTCCTGACCCAGGGATTGAACTCTCCTGCATTACAGGCAGACACTTCACCATCTGAGTCACCAAGTGGCTGTGGTTGACCCTTAAACAAAGTAGAAAATTCAGACGTTTTAATGCAAGCATTCTGGTTATCTTGCCAAATGTCTATCCCATACCTAAAATGATTGCTTAGAGAAGCAAATAAAAACTCTTTACTACAATAAAATGCCTTTTAAGTTTATTGTATCATAAGGGTCAGTCACATTTCTATCTATTTTCCTGGTCTACTGAAAGCTCTATGAGATCAGAAAACATCTTTTTCACAGTGGGTTTTTTTTTTTTTCCCACGTACACTGAATACCCAAACATTCTTTTATTATTTGGATGGGCAGTTATGTTTCAGAGTGTTGTTTAGATGTTATTCCACACATCCTATTTTTCATAGATAATGATTTTAATGAGAAAATTGACACATTTCAGATACGGTAATATTGAAAATCTATAGTCTCTAAAGTAATATGGACAAGTTAAAAACCCAACCTTTTCCCTGATTCAAAGCCATGCTTAGGTTGTGTGGATGGTATCTTACAACACTCTAAAAGCCTCAGCCACATTGCAGTGGATCTGAACGGTGGCCCCTATCCCCAGAAGTGATGTAGAATGATACTTGCCCAGCAATTCTTGGCAGCCCTGCTGACTTTTACTAATCTTAAAGGTTTGGACAAGTTCTTTAGCCTCCTCATTTATAAATAGGGGACAGCATGCTTCTTAAAGATTGTTGAGGATAAAATCACATTTTGTTCCTTCCCCAAACCATTTGCAATTATGAATTTGGTTAGTAATAGTTCCCGGTGGCTCAGACAGTAAAACTGTCTACCTACAATGTGGGAAACATGGGTTTGATCCCTGGGTTAGGAAGATCTCTTGGAGAAGGAAATGGCAACCCACTCCAGTACTGTTGCCTGGAAAATCACATGGACAGAGGAGCCTGATAGGCTACAGTCCATGGGGTTGCAAAGAGCCGGACATGACTGAGCAACTTCACTTTCACTTTTACTTTTTCCTGCCCACTACAATATATATCCTTCATAAATGTAGGAATTATATCTATTTTTGCTATTCCTTTGTCAGTCTGTTTTGTTGTGTGCTAGCTCTCAAAAAAGTATTTGATAAGGCTCAGCAGTAAAGAACCTGCTGCCAATGCAGGAGATGTGAGTTCTCCTAAAAATCCCTATGTTAGGAAGATCCTCTGGAGAAGAAAATGGCAACCCATTTTAGTATTCTTGCCTGAGAAAATCCCATGGACAGAGAAGCCTGGTGAGCTACAGTCCATGAGGTCGCAAAAGAGTCAGATACAACTTACCAACTAAACACCACCACAAAGGAATGAATAAATGAATGTATAAATTAAGCCATAAAAATTACCTGACACCTAACTGGAGATAAATAAATGTTGGTATATTCTCTTATCTTCCTTTTATTGTTTAATGAAGATGAAAGTATCTAGGTAGATATCAACAGCATTGAAAATGTTTACAACTATTTTAATCTATGTATAATCTTCTTTAGTGTTCTAGGAAAATATAATAGGAAGATAGGATTAAATATCTGAAGATCAAAACAAGATGTACTGGGCTTTCAAAGCATTGACTTTGGAATTGATTTGAGTTTTTCAGACGATGCACTTAAGAGTGTAATTGAGGCAGTTTGAACTCCACTGTAATTAATAACAGGTAGCCATTCCATATCTCATAGTTTGATCTCAGGAGAAATACAACATTTTGTCACTGTGGATCCATAGAACTCCAAGGCCTTGTGAGCTGAATCACAGTGCTACTATTTCAAAAGGCTTACATTTCCCTACTTCATCAAAAATCAAAGCAAAGCAAAATATAACAGAAGAGCATCAACATATATACACTAATAAAATTTTACATTTTTCATCTCAAATTTTTTTCTGAACTCTTTGTTGCTTTTTATTATCATCTGTATAAATTCTAGAGTGATAACTAATGTATCAAAATAATATATACATATAATACAATGAATATGCATCAGATGTATTTATGTCTCATTTTATAATGTAATAAGACTGTGAAGAAGGCTGAGTGCTGAAGAATTGATGCTTTTGAACTGTGGTGTTGGAGAAGACTCTTGAGAGTCCCTTGGACTGCAAGGAGATCCGACCAGTCTATTCTGAAGGAGATCTGCCCTGGGATTTCTTTGGAAGGAATGATGCTAAAGCTGACACTCCAGTACTTTGGCCACCTCATGGGAAGAGTTTGACTCATTGGAGAAGACTCTGATGCTGGGAGGGATTGGGGGCAGGAGGAGAAAGGGACGACAGAGGAGAAGATGGCTGGATGGCATCACTGACTAGATGGATGCAAGTCTGAGTGAACTCTGGAGTTGGTGATGGACAGGGAGGCCTGGCGTGCTGCGATTCATGGGGTCGCAAAGAGTTGGACGTGAATGAGCAACTGAACTGAACTGAACTAAACTGAAGTCCAAGTCCAAGTCCTAGGTATTCTGCCACCTGATCAAGTTGAGAAGCACTACCAAAAATGAATTGTATTTGTTATTGCATTACAAATGTTCTTTATTTTTAATGCAAACTAGCCTGGATAGTCAGGTACAGGATTCAGGAAGATTATCAACAGATTGATGAGGCAACCCGTATACAGAAAACAAATAACTACAAACAGTAATACTAACTGTCAGTGAATTGCAGAGGACAGTATCAGAATTTGACAATAACAGCATTACAGGGTAAGGTAACCAGGAAAAGCATTCTGAAGATGGGTTTAAACTGTGCTCTTTTAGCTAGGGAACATAGTTCTTTTGATGGGGACAAGAGAAGAAAAGCTCAGAAAAAAATAAAGCATATTTTCATTATAGTGGATTGTTAATTTATAAAGAATCATTACATATCAGCTCAGTGGAAACATATTGATAAATGGGTTTTGAGAGTGCCACTTCATGATTTCAAGTTATTAATAGTAAATTTTCTGTTTACTGCAGAGTACATATAAATCATGAGATCTAAAGTAATAAATCTTTAGTGAGGGGCATTACTTTCTTCCCTTTTCTGATAGTATCCTGATTTTCTCTGCTGTGTCTTTTGCACCTCCAACTGACCCCATCTAGAAGAGAAGGCTAATCCCTAATTAAATTAAGCCAATTAGCATACCTTCCTTCTTTGGCAACAATGATTGATTTGGGAGATAGACAGATGACAGCCTTATCATGACCAATAAAAATTCTACACATTTTGAGTGAATAATATTGGTGAAGCAGATTTTTTTTGCTGGGCATAAGCCAAGAAGTATGTTTCCTTGAAGCTTTGGAATCATAGAGGGAAATGACCAACACTGAAATTGTAAGTCTAAGAAACAGAAGGAGAAAAAAAAAAAATAGGGTCTAACTACACCATTTAAACACAAGATTAAGTTTATTGGACTTCAGATCTACTCTTGGACTGGGCAGTTATGTGACTCAATAAATTTGCCCTAGCCTTCCTTTCTCCTTTTTATGAAAAATCTCATTTGACCCACCATCCTCAATCATCAGGAACTTTTCTGCCTTTATTTGAAGGGCTTTTATCTTTCCCAAACTTGTATCAAATTTATACCAGGTATTAGTTTTTGGTGTATATAGATTTCTTTTTTTCTTTTACTGTTGTATACTGCAAGCTTTGTGAAGGCAGTTTATATATATATATTTTAATTTGTTTTTCTCTTCCTTCAGCTAGCATTGTGACTCAAAACAGTGATCCACTGATAAACATAGAATAATTTGGTGGCTAAAACATTTTGAAAGCAAAGCTTATTGGTTGCAGTTCTGCTTGTGATATTTATCTGTGTAAGTTTAAGTAAGTTATCCAACTTCTCTGAGCCTCTTGTTCTATCAGAAAAATGAGAATAGTAGAACCAACCTCAGAAAGTTATTGTGAAAAATGCATGATAAAGTACTTAGTATAGCCTGGTAGCAAAAGGTAAGGCTATTTTTTTTTTTTTTTGGCTTTTTGTTTTTGTTGTAGTTGTTGTTTTTGCATTGTTGAGACTTGAGATCGGTAAATTAAATGGATAGATTTTTAAAAAGTCTAGAAGTTAACAATCAAGAGAATGATTACCTTATCTATTAGGAGATTAAAATGATAAAACAAAATCTCCTGATCTAAACTAATTAGATGCCAAAGATTTCAACAATTCCTCAAGTAAATGAGGCAGAGACAAAGACAGCAAAATAACCATTGGTAAATGTATTTACTGTAGTCTTATAAAATAAGGTTAACTGAGAAAAATATCTCGGGAAAATGCTTCTGACCTTTGGGGATGAAGAGAAAAGCAGATTAGGAAATGTTTAGCAAGATAATAGAATATACAAATGGTAGAACATAGCTCAAGAGGATTTGAAATTACACTTAGGCTGGAATAATAACAGGATTGTAAAACAGTACATGTTGCTGGAGGTGGTAGAGAGCTGTCTTTTTCATGCATTTATGGAGAAGCCAACACATTTAGAAGCTATTTTGGAGTCAGTTCTAAGAATTAAACAAACTATGATGAATTACACAGAATTCGGCAAACAGCTAATTTTTAATGTTCACAATACCAATTTTTGGAATCATCCTGGGCTAGAGAAGCCAAGCTTTAAGAAAGATTTTAGATTTTTTGTTTTAAAACCAGACTTTGAAGAGTTGTATAAAATCAAAATGTGACTGAAATAAGTATCTGTCAACAAAATTCCACACTGGAAGTGTGTGAAGTTTTGAAGGATCGCTAGAAAGAGTTACATCAGTGTCCTCTCTTACCAACTCTTTCCCCTTCTTGCATTTTTGCTTAAATTAAATGGAAATTACACAATGGGAAATCAATATTTTGTTGTTCCAAACATTACGTTCACCTTGGGTACACAATATTCATGCAATTCTAGTGGGAGAGTCTTTTGAAGGGGAGTTGAGAATAGCTGAAAGAAATGTTGAGACTGTTCAGAAAGAGTAACCTCTCAACACAGTGTTGTCTTCTAAGTAGAATTCAAAAAATGTGAAAAACAGAGGCCTTTATTGAAGCTGACACTGTATGGCTTTAATTTACCTCTTAAGCCTGAGAGAATTCCTGCCTTAAAGCCATAAATGCTCAGAAGCTTTGTAAGAATGAAACATTTTAAAAGAGCGGTGTACTCCTGTCTGCAGGTCACATTCCAAGTATCACCCAAGGTCAGTGACTCATTCTGCTCTCCCACCCCAGATGTGTTATACTGCTAGATCTCCCACAGGCATTCTTGGAAACAAGGATATGTAGAAGGTAGGTTAAGGTTTTCCGTTTCTGAAATGGCAATCAAGTCCAGGGGAATATTTTCAAGTCATTTAAGAAATTCTATTAAGTCATCCCTTTACAAAATACCTCGCATTCATATGTTCATCTTTCCATTGATTCAATCAGTCAGCAACTATATCTTGAGCAATTTCTATAACCTAATGACCTTTATCATTACCATAACTGAAATTTCACCTAAGAATTTGTTGTTTAGAATCCCATTAATTGTGACACTGTGTGTGTACTAAGTCACTACAGTAGTGACTGACTCTTTGCAACCCTGTGGACTATAGATATAAGATTTTCCAAGCAAGAATACTGGAGTGGGTTGCCATGCTCTCCTCCAGGGGATCTTCCTGACCCAGGAATGGAACCTGTGTCTCTTATATCTCCTGCACTGACAGGCAGGCTCTTTACAAATAGCGTTACCTGGGACGCTCTTAATCCTCAACAAAAGTCACTCAGTTGTGTCCGACTCTTTGTGGCCTCATGGACTGTAGCCTATCAGACTCCTCTGTCCATGGGATTTTCCAGGCAAGAGTACTGGAGTGGGTTGCCATTTCCTTCTCCAGGGGATCTTCCTGACGCAGGGATCAAACCTGGGTCTCCAGCATTACAGACAGATGCTTTACCATCTGAGCCACCAGGGAACCCCTACTCCTCAATAGTCCTCCTTAAAATGAAATAGCAGTGAAAAAGCATCTTTTTAGCAGATGTTTATTTTTCAATAATAGCTAGTTCTGAATGAGTCAGTGTAGAAGAAAATTCTTTCTTAAAGAGCCTATACTCAATCATCATAGTGTAAGATGAGTTTTTGGATGAGACATGATGATTTGTTGGCTTGATCACAATAACATTCCTTAATGTTATTATTTGCTTGAGGGTGCTGAGATGCATGATTACCCATCATAGGCTGGCTAAAGTCATATTTGTGAAGGTGAAACGAATAAAGGAGAAACATGATTCATGTGATTAGCTCAACAAAGAATTTGCAAAAATGGACAAAGAGAAGATGAAGATCAAGTGACAGAGAAGTAGAATTGAGGATGCCAAACCCAACACTGCTTATTTTAACATTTTACTTACAATTTGCTCCATTCAAGACCTTAAGAATGAAACTTGTAGGAAGAAGAAAATAAGTAGAATCCTTTTTGTATATCATTTCATTTTTATATTCTGTAATGTCTCTTTGATGATGGTGCCAATACAAAGACTCTGGAAAATTTAATAGTGAAAATATGGACCCCAAGTCCTTAACACTTGATCCAGCCACCAATTGTTTACCCTTACTTGGCTCCCAAAGTCTCAAAGGGCAAAGTTTACTATAAGAAGAGAAACATATTTTATTTATAGCTCATCTATCTGGCCCATACCTGTACTAAGCATACTACCTTTATGGGATTTGAGCCAGATAAGGTTCCTAAAGATTCTACTCCATATATTTTCTATTTATCTTTTATCTAGTTCTCATTTTCAATATGTGGGTGGGGATCCCAAATCCTCCCTGCTGACTTGGTCACATAAGCCACAGCAAATATACAGCTGGAAAGAAAGATGTGGTCTAGATCTATTTGAAGGCTTCCCAGGTGGCACTAGTGGTAAAAAACCTGACTGCCAATGCAGGAGATGTAAGAGATGTGGGTTCAGTCTCTGGGTTGGGAAGATCCCCTGGAAGAGGCCATGGTAACCTACTTCAGTATTCTTGCCTAAAGAATCCCATTGACAGAGGAACCTGGCAAGCTAGAGTCCATAGGGCCACAAAGAGTTGGACACAACTAAAGCAACTTAACACTCACGTAGACCTATCATAATGACTTCAATTATCTCATTGGAACTTCCTTCATACCTATCACAGTGTACTTTGCGACTTCTATTTTGTCTTTACTTTCTTATAGGGTTCTCCATAGGCTGGGTGCAGGAAGGATCATGACATAGACTGTCAAGAGAGCCTGACACTCCCTGATGGAACTTGTGATTGGCAGATGAAAACAGGCTAAGTGAGAGCAATAACTTGGCCCAAGTTGCCCAACTAATCAGTTATCAGTATTTGGACTCTGGCCTGACAAAATCATTTTATCTTTTTGCATAATTAAAAGTGTTACAAAGTGTCATATATCTTTTTATACAGTGTGAAGTGTTGCACTCAATATGTTAGTAAATCTGGAAGACCTAGCAGTGGTCACAGGCCTGGGAAAGGTCAATTCTCATTCCAGTTCCCAAGAAGGGCAGTACTAAAGAATGTTTGAACCATCAAACAGTTGCACTCATCTCCCATGCTAGTAAGGTCATGCTTAACATCTTGCATGCTAGGCTTAAACATTATGTGAACCAAGAACTTTCAGATGTCCAAGCTGAGTTTAGAAAAGGCAGAGGAACCAGAGATCAAATTGCTGACATTTGCTGGATCATAGAGAAAGCAAGGGAATTCCAGAAAAGTATCTGCCTCTATTTCATCAACTATGTGAACACCTTTAACAAACTGTGGGAAGCTCTTAAAGAGATGGGAATATCAGACCATCTTACCTTTCTCCTGAGAAACCTGTATGTGGGTCAAGAAGCAGCAGTTTGAATTCTGTATGGAACAACGAATTGGTCGGGATTGAGAAAGGAGTGAGACAGGGCTGTCTGTCATCACCCTGTTTATTTAAGCTATATATTGAACACATCATGAGTAATGCTGGGCTGGATGAGTTACAAACTGTAATCAAGATAGGTGGGAGAAACATCACCAGCCTCAGATATGTGGATGATACCACTCTAACAGCAAAAAGCAAAGAGGAACTAAAGAAGGTCTTGATGAGGATGATGTAGGAGAGTGGAAAAGCTAGCTTAAAGCTAAATTATATTAAAAAAAAAAACACCAAGATCATGGATTTTGGCCCCATTACTTCATGGCAAATAGAAGGGGAAAATGTGGAAGCAGTGACAGATTTCCTCTTCTTGGGCTCTAAAGTTACTGTGGATGGTGACTGCAGCCATGAAATCAGATGTGTTTACTTCTTGGCAGGAAAGCTATGGCAAACCTAGCCAGTGAGTTGAAAAGCAAAGACGTCACTCTGCTGACAAAGGTCTATATAATGAACATTATGGTCTTTCCAGGGGTCTCGTATGGTTGTGAGAGGTGGACTGCAAAAAAGGCAGAACACCAAAGAGTTGATGCCTTCGAATTGTGATGCTGGGAAGACTCCTGAGAGTCCCTTGGACAAGAAGATCGAACCAGTTAATATTAAAGGAAATCAACACTGAATACTCATTGGAAGGACTGATGCTGAAGCTGAAGCTTCAGTATTTTGGTCAGCTGATGTGAACAGCCAACTCACTGGAAAATCCCTGATGCTAGGGAAAATTTAGGGCATAAGAAGAAGAGGGCATCAGAGGATGAGATGTCTGAATGGCATCACCAATTCAATGGACATGAACTTGGACAGATTCTGGGAGATGGTGAGGGACAGGCAGACCTGATGTCTGCAGGCCATAGGGTAGCAAAGAATCAGACATGACTGGAGGACTGAATGGCAACTGAGTAAATCTAATACCTCTGTTCTTTCTACTACTCTAATACTTTATAGGAAGGGCATAGCAAGCATTGTGAATTTTAAAGATGAGTCCTAAAGTCTCTTTCAAAAAGATTAATGAGATTATGCCACAAAAGATGTTCATATATAACACTGTTCAACATTCTAGAATGCAGACACTCTTTAATATTTTGTAACATGTATAACTGCCAATGTTCATTATCCTCACATGGTTTACCAGACACTGCATAATGGCTCTATGTGGATTACTTTAATCCTGGTGGTGAAGTATTATCACCTCCTAACATGCCTTAGAGATAAAATTGAAGTTCGGAGAGAAAATAGAAGTAGTGAGTCATTCTAGTCAGGCCTGCCACTGAGGAGGAACTCTCCTGTATTCAGGCCTTTTCAGACAACTTGCTATAACTTACCAGTTAACCAGCAGAATATGATATTAATAAAGCTCTCAAAAATCCCACTAAATTAAGACCAAATATCGAAATCAACAAAACTTCATCAACATTTTCTCTGAGTTATCCTACAGTCTTTAGTAGAAGCAAGAGTAAAGCATTGAATGATCAGGTATTCAAATACATACACGGATCTCATTTCAAGGTAAATGTAAGAGCAAACTTCAATCCGTATTCTACTATTTGTGAGTAGAATAGCAAGCGCAATGCAATGCAGTGAGGGAAATAAAGGTGATCAACATTCATAATTTCACGAAGTTTTCTGAGAAATTAAGAGTCAGTACATTCAGTGTACACATGTGAATGATTATGTAGTAAGCCACAGTAATTTAAATGAATGTCTTACAACTATCGACACAGATATATTGCCAAAGGCACGTTGTTTGTTATACAACACAAACAGTGTATTTCTGTAAATGTGCAACATATACAATACAGTGGTATGTTATTGTTAATGAACTTTTGTGTGTATGTGTGTGCAAAAATTAGAAGTGGATGGATTGAAGTATTGAAGTTAAACTCATGATTGTAGTTATCTTAGGTCAGGACCAGAAGTAAATAGGACTAGGAATAGAGATCAAAGTGGACTCCATGCAGACAAATTAAAATTGTGTTAATTAATTCTTAGTTTCAGATCAATTTGTTGTAATCTTTCTTACCCTTCCGTGTAAGTAAGCTATCTAGCTAGAAAAATCAGGAAAAAAAAAACATAAAATATAGCAGAAACAATTAAAAAAGGCTCCTGCCTAAATGAACAGCTTACTGATATCTCAGTAGAAAAATTAGTGCTTTAGGTTGAGACTTAAAGAGATAATGGCAATTTTCTGAATATAGGGGAAAAAAAAAGAGTATCCCAGATTAAAAAAAAAAACCAAAAAACAGCATGTTCAAAAGTCTGGAATACAATGATCTTAATTTGTTTATATCCTCTTTGGATTGCTCTGGTTTAGGAAGCTAAGAGAGAGGCAGCAGGGCCTTGTGGGATATTCACTTGCATCCATAGGAAAACTCCTCTTCATCACCTTACAAAGCCTAGAGATGTTTGCCACAGGACCTTGGTCTGCTCCACACTCACGTGAAGATTGAACACAAGGATCTCTCTGCTGGATGTTGCAGACATGAACAGCAACTGTGAGTAGGCAAAATATTTGGGCTCTATTCCAGTAGATATTAACACTAGACTATTTCCTGACTGTCTGATCAAGGTGGCCAGTATGTTAAGAAATGCTTCTTTCTGCACATAAATACAATTCTACAATTCATAGGCAAAGGGTGTATAACTCTAATATGAATTTTTTTCTTTTTAAATTTTTTACTCAGTTTTAACACTCTTCTCTACACCCACTAACTGTGATAAGAGATATGATGTTGCACTGGGCCCTGCTTCTTCTTTGACAAAATAATGACTCTGAGTGACAGCCACCTAGAATTAAAGATTTAGTTATTGACCTTAGGACAGATCCAAACCGTCTGGCTCACACTCTGGGGCCACCATCATGTCTTAATTCAAGTTTTTCACAATTATCACAGGACTTGAATTGTCTAAAAAATGCTTGCTAAGATTTTGAGAATTGATTTATAAAAGGAGTTTGTCTTTGAGTATTTTGTAAAGCCTTTGATTAAAAAAAAATTGCTAGAGAGAGATCATCAAGGTTTAGGAATTCAATGTTATAAATTTGATATAATAAGCTAAATCATCTTCAAAAGGAATAAATTGATTGGTTCACTGGGTATTTTTCCCCAGTCTAAGCCGACAAAATTCTTTTTGATAAAGTTCATTCCCATCCTCTTATATGGGACTTTTCTATATGACTCTCAAGGGAGTTTCGCGTTGGAATCCAAAGTCAAGTTTTCAGAAATGAGCCAAATTTAAACTAAAAGCAAGGATTTCTGCTCTTTGAAAATGCCTCGGCAATACTCAGGAACATTTGATAGCAGGCATTGTTCTCAGAAAGTCCTGTCATGTAGTGCGGAGTTCAACTTCCCCCTTTTTTCTCTACATTCTCAGCACTTCTGACACCAGGAGTGTTTTCCACACCAAGTAGTTCTTCAATTCTCAGTGGACACAGACTGAGTGTCTACAATTTAACTCGATTCTGACACTAACTGCCTGCTGAAAGTGCAGACCTTACATGTTTCGGGATCAACCCCACAGGAGAGTCCCCCACTCCACCTACAAATATCAGTCACAAGTTTCAGGTTGGCAGTTGTACTTCTGACTAATGGGCTATAAATTGGGGATCCCCATGACCCCCTCATCAGATATGATATTTTTCTAGAAAAATTAGACAACTCAGAAAAACAGTTTATTATCACATGTTGTTGTTGTTGTCATTTAATCACTAAGTTGTATCCAGCTCTTTTGTGACCCAATGGACTATAGCCTGCCAGACTCCTCAGTCCATGGGATTTCCCAGGTAGAAATACTGAAGCCGGTTGCCATTTCCGTCTCTAGGGGATTTTCCTAACTCGGGGATCGAATTTGCATCTCCACATGGCAGGCAGGCTTTTTACACTGAACTACCAGGGAAGCCCTTATTAGCAGATACTGGTTCACCATAAAAGGAAACAGCCAGATGGAAGAGATGCATAGGACAATTTGTGGAGGAAGGGGTATGACGCTTCCATTTTCGCTCTGAATTTGTTATGCTCCCAGCACCTCTGTGTGTTGAGCAACTGGAAGCTGTAAGAACCCTAACGTCTACAGTGTTACAAAAGTTCCATTACCTAGACAGAATTGACTACATTATTAGCCATTATGATGGACTCAGTCTGCACCTCTTCCCTCCCTGGAGGTCTAGGGCTGGAACTAAAAATTGGTTGGTTTTCAGGTAACCAGTCTCCATCCTCTATGACTTACCTCATCTGCATAAACTTAGGAATGGTTGAAAGGGACTTATTATGAATAACAAAAGATACTTCGCTTACCCCTTTAAGAAATTCCAAGGATTTTAGAAGCTCTGTGCAGGAACCAGGGACAAAATCAAATGTATAGTTTTTATTATATCACAATATCCCAGGAGTTCAAAAGGCAGTAAGCTCTTTGAACACACACTATTGTGTAAATGGCACACTAAAGGACAAAATGTAGTAAAAATTCTTATACCTGGTATCTCTGGACTTTGCATTGTTAATAAATTAAAAACATCACAAAACTAAGTCAGATTAGCATTTTTATTTATTACTGTGTATTTATCCCTAGGAATAATTAAAGATCTCACCAGAAAGCTGTCTTGTATGAATATTCCTGCCACAAGATCAGAGGTTCATATTATTCCTGATGTTATGTCTCAAAACACATACAATAATAAGACAAAAGGCAATGATTATATTCTTCAGCCCTATATATATTTCCTTAGGTTATATTTTTAAAATTTTATTTTCACTCATTTCTGATTTAAACATTGAAATATTATAAATATCCAAATCATCTAATATTTCTCTTGAGCTCTAGAAAAACAGTTTTTCTATCTAACTGAGAATGAGCAGAGAAAAGTGATTCAACTAAGAAATGTGGAACCAGACTACTTGGGCTTTAATCCTGCTCCTGCCTGTTAATAAATTTGTTATTTGGGCATGGAACTTGACTTCCATGTGCAAAATGAGGACAATACAAATAATAAAATCTTCATTTCATAGTGTTTCCGTGATAATTGGTTAACCATTTGCAAAGTAGTTAGAATGTCAAAAAAGTAGTAATACAAGTATTTGATTTATAAACTTATCTTGAAAATTTCTTAGATATCTCTCTCTATAGCTGTATACCCATATGTAGAAAATCTAGCTTGCTATGTTCCCCTCTAATTGGTCTTTCTCCTATTTCTTCCTCCATGCCATTAATAACTTCACTCTCATTTAGTTAAGTAACGCCTCTGATCTCTTGATTCTCAATTTTGCACTCACATGCCCTTTTAAAATGTGACTTTGCTATTTGTCCATTCCCTGAATTTTAGGCAGCTCTACAATCTGTCTAATGCGGAGAATATGGTAAAAGTGACACTATGTGACTTCTCAGTTGAGACAAAAAAGATCACACATCATCCATTTTTATTCTCTTTAAGCATGGCACCATTTAAAGAAGTTTGAGGTAGATAACCTAGTGATCAGAGACCTGTACAGAGATGGAGAGAGTTCACAGAAAGGAGAACCAGTTGCCTAGCAGACAGCCAGCACCAACTTCTCACATGCTGAATAAAAACATCAAGAACTTTCTGACCCTAGTCAAGCCTTCCCAGCTGACATCATCTGAAGCAAAAATGGGCATATCTTCTTAGCAATGGATGAATTCTTGATCCATATTGTGTGAGTAATAAAAATAATTTTTACTGTTTTATACCACTAAGTTTTGAGATATTTTCTTCATAGGTAACAATAATAATTGCCAAGTATTATTTGTTATAACTTTTGATATCTTTCAAATTTATTCATTTCTTTACATCTCTGCAACTCCAAGGTCATATCATTATTTTTTCCAAATGTTATTACAGTATATCTTAGCTATATTCTTTATTTTTAAAAATTATTTTAATTGAAGCATGGTTGATTTAAAATGTTGTGTTAATTTCTGGTATAAAGCAAAATGTTTCAGTTATATGTCTT
>SJYC01059957.1:0-11958 GCA_006408675.1 Madoqua kirkii
GCTCTAAAATCACTGCAGATGGTAACTGCAGCCATGAAATTAAAAGACGTTTACTCCTTGGAAGAAAAATTATGACCAACCTAGATAGCATATTCAAAAGCAGAGACATTACTTGGCCGACTAAGGTCTGTCTAGTCAAGGCTATGGTTTTTCTTGTGGTCATGTATGGATGTGAGAGTTGGACTGTGGAGAAGGCTGAGCGCCGAAGAATTGATGCTTTTGAATTGTGGTGTTGAAGAAGACTCTTGAGAGTCCTTGGACTGCAAGGAGATCCAACCTGTCCATTCTGAAGGAGATCTACCCTGGGATTTCTTCGGCAGGAACGATGCTCAAGCTGAAACTCCAGTACTTTGGCCATCTCATGTGAAGAGTTGACTCATTGGAAAAGACTCTGATGCTGGGAGGGATTGGGGGCAGGAGGAGAAGGGAATGACAGGGGATGAGATGGCTGGATGGCATCACGGACTCGATGGACTTTAGTCTGATTGAACTCTGGGAGATGGTGACGGACAGGGAGGCCTGGCATGCTGTGATTCATGGGGTCGCAAAGAGTCGGACACATTGTGTCCGCCACGCTTCCCTGTCCATCACCAGTTTCTGGAGTTTACCCAAACTTATATCCATTGAGTTGGTGTTTCCATCCAACCAACTCATCCTCCATCATCCCCTTCTCCTCCTGCCCTCAACTTTGCCCATAACAGCTTCTTTTCAAATGAGTCAGCTCTTCTCTTCAGTTGGCCAAAGTACTGTAGTTTCAGCTTCAGCCTCAGTCCTTCTAATGAATATTCCGGACTGATTTCCTTCAAGATGACTGGTTGAATACCCTTGAGGTGCAAGGGACTCTCAGGAGTCTTCTCTAACACCACAAAAGCATCAGTTCTTCAGTGCTCAGCTTTCTTTACAGTCCAACTCTCCATCCATACATGACTACTGAAAAAACCATAGCCTTGACTAGATGGACCTTCATTGGCAAAGTAATGTCTCTGCTTTTTAATATGCTATCTAGGTTGGTCGTAACTTTCCTTCCAAGGAGTAAGCGTCTTTTAATATCATGGCCGTAGTCACCATCTGCAGTGATTTTGGAGCCCTCAAAAATAAAGTCTGACACTGTTTCCATTATTTTTCCTATTTGCCTAGAAGTGATGGGACCGGATGCCATGATCTTAGTTTTTGAATGTTGAGGTTTAAGCCAACTTTTTCACTCTCCTCTTTCATTTTCATCAAGAGGCTCTTCAGCTTTTTTCACTTTATGCCATAAATGTGGTGTTGTCTGCATATCTGAAGTTATTGATATTTCTCCTGGCAATCTTGATTCCAACCTGTGTTTCTTGCAGCCCAGCATTTCTCATGATGTACTCTGCATATAAGTTAAATAAGCAGGGTGACAATATACAGCTTTGACATACTCCTTTTCCTATTTGGAACCAGTCTGTTGTTCCATGTCCAGGTCTAACTGTTGATTCCTGACCTGCAACAAAATTTCTCAAGAAGCAGGTCAGGTAGTCTGGTATCCCTATCTCTTTCAGAATTCTCCACGGATTATTGTGATCCACACAGTCAATGGCTTTGGCAAAGTCAATAAAGCAGAAATAGATGGATTTCTGGAACTCTCTTGCTTTTTCGATGAAAAAAGTGGATGTTGGCAATTTGACCTTTGGTCTCTGCCATTTCTAAATCCAGCTTGAACATCTGGAAGTTCACGGTTCACATATTGATGAAGCCTGGCTTGGAGAATTTTGGTTCCCTGACTATATATATATGACCTCATTGTTTATCTATTTATATATGATAGTTGGTATCTGCTAATCTCAAACTCCTAATTTTTTCCTTCCCCTGCCCCTCTTCCTCTTGGTAATTATGTTTGTTTCTACATCTGTGAGTCTTTTTCTATTTTGTAAATAAATTCATTTCTATCATATTCCATACACCAAATTCCACATGTAAGTGACTTGAAATGATATTTGTCTTTCTCTGTCTGACTTACTTCTCTTAGAATGATAATCTTTAGATCTATTCATGTTGCTGCAAGAGGCATCATTTTATTTCATTTTTAATGCCTGAGTAGTATTTCATTTTATTCATGTATATGCCACATCTTCTTTATCCATTACCTACTCATGGACATTTAGGCTGCTTCCACCTCTTGGCTATGATAAATAGTGTTTCTGTGAACACTGAAGTGGGGTGCATGCATCTTTCCAAATTGGAGTTTTCTCAGTATATATGTCCAGGATTGCTGAATCATGTGGTAACTCTATTTTTAGTTTTTGAGAAACTTTCATACAGTTTCCCATAGTAGCTTCACCAATTGACATTTCCACCAACGGTGTAACAGGGTTCCTTTTTCTCCATACTCTTTCCAGCATTTATTGTTTGTAGGCTTTTTAATGATGGTCATTCTGACCAGCGTGAGGTGATGACTCATTGTAGTTCTGCATTTCTCTAGTAACTGAACATTTCCCTAGCAATGTTGAACATCTTTTCTTTGGAAAAATTTCTGTTTAGGCCATTTGCCCATTTTTTTTTGATTCACGTGTTTATTTTTGTTGTTGTTGTTATTGAGCTGCATGAACTGTTTGGATATTTTGAAAATTAAGCCCTTGTTGACCACATCATTTGCAGATATTTTATATCAGTCTGCAGGTTGTCTTTTCATTTTGTTTATGTTTTCTTTGTTGTGCAAACACTTACAAGTTTAATTAGTCTCATTTGTTTATTTTCACTTTATTTCTATTGCCTTGGGATACTAACATAAATTGTCTATTAAAAAGCCAAAAAAAAAGCACACAAAAAAAACCATGATAAGAAAAGTGCTCATCAAACTTTTCTAAAAACTTGGAAATTTGTGCATGTGCTTGTATGAGGTGGGGGGATGGGTGGGGATAGAACCAACTTAGGTTTGTCAGCCTCAGGCCATCGTCAGTCTTTGGCACAGCAGGTCTGCTTGTCTAGGCATGCTTAGACTCTTCACTGTTGCATCAGTGCAACATGCCTGTAATCTGCTATGAGCATGTGAAATATTTGACTATTGCAGCAAGCTAAAATCAAGGTGTCAGCAGGATTGTGCTCCTTTCTAGGGGCTCCAAAGAGACTCTATTTCCTTGTCTCTGCTGGAGAAGGGATAAGCTACCCATCCCAGTATTTTGGGGCTTCTCGTGTGGCTCAGCTGGTAAAGGATCTGCATGCAATGTGGGAGACCTGTGTTCGATCCCTGGATTGGGAAGATACTCTGGAGAAAGGAAAGGCTACCCACTCCAGTATTCTGGCCTAGAGAACTCCATGGACTGTATAGTCCATGGGGCCGCAAAGAGTTGGCTATGACTGAGCAATTTTCACTTCACTTCACTATAGACGACACATAATCCTTGGCTTATAGCCCAGTTTCTCCACCTTTAAAATCAACATTATTACATTTCACTGATCGTTCTTCTATGTCACATTGCCCTCTCTGACCACAGCCAGAAAATGTTCTCAGCTTTTCAGGATTTATGGGTTAGACTGGGCTCGCCCAGATAATCCAGTATAGTCTCCACATGACTAATATTTACTAATTTTCATTCATTTTCTATTGCTGTCATAACAAATTACTACAAACTTGTTGGTTTACAAACAACAAATTTATAGTGGAGATGTCAACAAGATGGCAAGTAGGAGATACTAGCTTTTCTCCTCCAATACAGACAAAAATTAGCCAGCTAAGATGAGTGAAAATAGTCCTGGTAAGACACAAGAGTCTAATTAAAAACCCACAGAAAAACAGTGGAGGGAAAAAGATAACTTCACAGAAATAATTGATAATTGCTAGGGATATCAACTCAGTAGAAATGTCTGGAGACAGGAACAAAGGAAGGTGGGGACTGTCTGAATCAGCCACATAATGGGTGCCATCGTGGACACCAGTGGCCTTCTCTGTAGAGGATCTTGGCAGCCTTTACCACTGAGAATCTCAATAATTCCCATGAAAACTGTGGTTTTCCAGAATGTTCACACTAGGACCTTGTAGAATTTGTCAGTGTAGACTCCAGTAGACAGCTATAAAGAGGACAGCAGCAATGTTTTTCATTGAGAAAATCAACCCTATCTCTATCACAGAACTCTCGGAAGGGAAATATTACTGATCCCCCAACCCCAGAAAAAGCTACTATTGCACCACCTTGGGACAAAGGCAATCAGCTCCCCCTAATCCTGTGCATACATCAGACCCAGGACCACAGATGCTCCACGTGTGCCTGATTTCCTAATCTGCCTCTGTGGCTGGTCTGTGTACATCTTTGGCTCACACATACAATTCTCCATCACTATGAAAAGTCATCATATCACAAAGGAGGACAGCAAGAGAGGAAGAAATACAGAGAAAATTACAAAAAATGCCAGTAAACAACTGACAAGATAGTAAGAGCAAGCCCTCACCTATCAATAATTAAATTAAATCATTTAAATCTTCCAATCAAAAGACTTAGATTAGATGAATGGATAAAAGCAACACCCATTTACATGTTTTCTACAAAAGGCTCATTCAGGTTTCAGGGTTCACATAAATGGAAAGTGAAAGAATGGAAAAAATATATTCCCAGAAAACAGAAACCAAAAGAGAGCAGGAGTAGTTATACTTATGAATAAAACACAATAATAGAGTTTAAGTCAAAAAATGCAATGGATACAAAATAAATAAGTCAATCCACCAAGAAGATATAACTGTTGTATATATGTATATGCATCCAACATCAGAGCACCTAACTATACTGAACAAATGTTAAAGGATGTGAAGGTGGAAATAGGCAGCAATATAATCATAGAGGACTGCAGTAATCTACTTTCAGCAATGAATAGATCATTAGACAAAAACTCAAAAGGAAATATTAGACATCAATACAACTTTAGATATATTTAGAACATTCCTTCCAACAGTAGCAGACTATACATTCTTTTTAATTGCACATGGGACTTTCTCTAGGATAGATCACATGTGGTGCATATGCTCAGTCATACAGTCACGTCCAGTCTTTAAGACACCATGGACTATAGCCAGCCAGGTTATGGGCTGGGCTGTCTATGGCCTTTCCCAGGCAAGAATATTGGAGTGGGTTGCCATTTACTCTAGGGAATCTTTTCAATCCAGGGATCAAACCTGCATCTCCTGCATTGGCAGGTGGATTCTTTGCCACTGAGCCACCTGGGAGGCCCTAGATCATATGCTGGATCACACAAACAAAAAAGTTTTAACAAGTTTAAGAAGTTTGAATTCATATTAAGTATTTTTATGACTACAATGATGTGAAATTAGAAATTAATAATAGGAGAAAGAGAAAATTCACAAATGTGTAGAAATTAAGAATACATTCTTGAATCAATGCATCAAACAAGAAATAAAAAGAGAAATAACAAAATATCTTGACATAGATGAAAATGGAAATGCAACATACCAAAACTCTGAGGAGGCAGCAAAGCAGTTCTAAGGGGGAAATTTATAGTGGTAAATGCATATATTAAGAAAAAAATTCTCAAATGACTTAACTTTATACCTCAAGTATCTAGAAAAATAATAAAGCCCAAGGTTAGCAGAAAAAAGGAAATAGCAAGATCAGATCAGAAATAATAAAATAGACTAGAAAAACAAGAGAAAAGATCAACAAAACTAGGAGCTAAGAAATGCAAACAATAATTGGAAAAAAAAATTCTCCTACATTGCAGGCATATTCTTTACCTGCTGAGCTACTGGGGATGCCCCAAGGAAACATAAACAAAATTTTTTAAATGTATGTAGATTAACAAAACACAAAGCAGAAGCCTCAAATGCAAAATGTCAGAAATAAAAGATGATATATTACAGCAGGTATACCACAGGAATAAACAGTATAAAAATATAGATTAATGGAACAGAATAGGGAGCCCCAAAATAAACTCACACATATTTGATCAACTAATATTTGATAAGATAGCCAAGAAAATACAGTGAGTAAAGAATACTCTTCAATAGGTAGCATGAAAAATGGTGTTGAGGTAGGTACTCACACATAAAAGAATGAATGCTGATCTTACACTATTCACAAAACTTAACTTGAAATATATTAAAGACTTAAACACAGAGACTGAAAATATAAAACTTCTAGGATTAAACATATGGAGAAAACCTTTTGACACTGATCTTAGACATAATTTTTGGATATCATACCAAAAGCATAAACAACAGCAATAGCAAAACAAGTAAAATTACACCAAACTAAAAACTTCTGCAAACAACACAATGAAAAGATAGTCTGTGGAACGAAGAAAATATTTACAAACTGTATATCTGATGAGTAATTATCATCTAGAATATATAAGAAACTCACAACTCAATAGCAGAACCACAAAAAAATCAGGTTAGAAAAGGGCAATGAAATTGACCAGACATTTTTCCATAGCATATATAGATTCACACTAAAACAAGGCTTCAGTTCAGTTCAGTTCAGTCACTCAGTCATGTTTGACTCTTTGTGACCCCATGAATCGCAGCATGCCAGGCCTCCCTGTCACCAACTCCTGGAGTTCACTCAGACTCATGTCCATCGATTCAGTGATGCCATCCAGCCATCTCATCCTCTGTCGTCCCCTTCTCCTCCTGAGCCCAATCCCTCCCAGCATCAGAGTCTTTTCCAGTGAGTCAGCTCCTCGCATGAGGTGGCCAAAGTACTGGAGTTTCAGCTTTAGCATCATTCCTTCCAAAGAAATCCCAGGGCTGATCTCCTTCAGAATGGACTGGTTGGATCTTCCTTGCAGTCCAAGGGGCTCTCAAGAATCTTCTCCAACACCGCACTTCAAAAAGCATCAATTCTTCAGTGCTCAGCTTTCTTCACAGTCCAACTCTCACATCCATATATGACCACAAGAAAAACCATAGCCTTGACTAGACGGACCTTAGTCGGCAAAGTAATGTCTCTGCTTTTCAATATGCTGTCTAGGTTGGTCATAAGTTTTCTTCCAAGGAGTAAGTGTCTTTTAATTTCATGGTTGCAGTCACCATCTGCAGTGATTTTGGAGACCAAGAAACTAAAGTCTGACACTGTTTCCACTATTTCCCCATCTATTTCCCATGAAGTGATGGGACCGGATGTCATGATCTTTGTTTTCTGAACGCTGAGCTTTAGGCCAACTTTTTCGCTCTCCTCTTTCACTTTCATCAAGAGGCTTTTTAGCTCCTCTTCACTTTCTGCCATAAGGGTGGTGTCATCTGTATATCTGAGGTGATTGATATTTTTCCTGGCAATCTTGATTCCAGCATGTGTTTCTTCCAGTCCAGCATTTTTCGTGATGTACTCTGCATTTAAGTTAAATAAGCAGGGTGACAATATACAGCCTTAATGTACACCTTTTCCTATTTGGAACCAGTCTGTTGTTCCATGTCCAGTTCTAACTGTTGCTTCCTGACCTGCATACAGATTTCTCAAGAGGCAGGTCAGGTGGTCTGATATTCCCATCTCTTTCATAATTTTCCACAGTTTATTGTGATCCACACAGTCAAAGGCTTTAGCATCCTTAACTATCTATCCTTAACTATCTAGGAAAATCAAATCTACAATGAGATATCACTTTACACTTGTTAGGATGCCAGTTAGCAAAATGCCAAGAGATAAGTGTTGGTAAGGATGTGGAGAAAAGGAAACATTTGTACACTGTTAGTGGAATGTAAATTCGTATAGTTATGTTGGAAAACAGCATGGAGGGTTCTCAAAAATTTTTAAATTAAACCACCATATGACCCCACAGTTCTACTTCTTGGTGTATATTGAGAAAACTAAATCAGTATCTCAATGTAATACCTGCTCTCCTATGTCCACTGCTACATTATTCATGGTAGCCAACATATAGAGACAACTTAAGTGCCCATCAGTAGATGATCGGATTGAGGAAGTGCAACACACACAGAGAGACACACATATAATGGAATATTTTTCAGCCATTAAAAAAGAAGATTCTGCCTTTTGTGACAACATGAATGAACTTGGAGTGTATTATATTAACTGAAATAAGCCAGAGATAGACATGTAGTTATGGTATTTGCTTATAGGTGAAAACTAAACAAACAATAAAAAATCAAACTACTAGAAAAAATAAATGTGTATACATGTGAGATGGGGACAGGATGAATAAAGGAGTATATTCACATCGTTTTACACACTTTCTTTTTATTTTAACTTAGGAATGTTCTTGGGTATTACTGACACAATAAAATTATATTGTGGGAGAAATATTTTGAAAATATCAACACAAATCAAATAGCCAGTATAAGCACTTTACAATGTCATACATTTGCACACCAGTACATTTTAAAGTTTCTACATAAAAATGAATGCCTTCTTTAATATTTATTTAATGCTTTTATTGCCAGTAAAATAAAATTTATTAATAAGTAAAAGGGATAGAACAGCATACCTTGAGGAAACACTTGAAGTTAGAGTTTAAGGAGTCAAATTGAATTGCCCCAGAGATTCATGGTTTGCTTTCAGTGAAAATACAGTATTTTCTTCACATCACATATTACATTTTTAGTTCAATAATTCACCCTCACATAAACTACTTGTACTTATGGCTTTACTGTATTTTTACAGGGCAAAGGGCAGAAGACGAGGAAACTACACACATCTTGAATTATGTGTGAATATAGGCTGATATATTTTTAAAAACTCAATTGACAACATGAGTCATATTTAGATCAATATAGTTTCAAGTATAATGTTTAAAATCTAATTTTCTAAGGAAAATTGAGTGGATCTAAGGAAAATTGAAGTAGAAAAATAAAAATCTATTAAGTGACATGTAAAAGGAGCTATTTTCCCTGACATTTATAAATCTATGGTTAGTAGAACAGGGTTACTAGGAAAATGTGCATATAAATATTAGACATAATTAAAGGAAAATAATTTTCTATAAGATAAAGTTAAAAATATCAGGGCTTTTTAATGAGTGTGTAGAGATATGAGGTGTGATGTGCAAATGATCAAGTTAATTATCTTGAAGACAAATTTCAGACATAAATTTAATAATACCTTGAAAAAATGAATGCAAAATAAAGAATTAAATACCATTTCTACATATTTATAATTTTAGAGACATCTGAAACTAAGAAGTGACTGACATAATAAAATTATTTTTTAAATATTTAGAGAAAGAAAGAAACAAATAAACAAAAGCCCTTAGATTAGGTGACTTCCTTATAAAACATAGAGAAAGTTCTAGAATATCAAATATAAAAGCACAAATACAGTGGTTAACAAAAAAGTAAAAGAGGATAGGCATCAAGAGTGGGTCCTGATGGAGGACGTGAAAGACCATCACTTTTAGGAATTTTTATAGAAATTTTTTATTAAGTACAGTTGAGAAATAAAATAGTGACATATTCTGCAGCATTTTGAAAAAGTTCTTAGGCTTTAGGGAAAATTATCAAGTCTATTTTTTCTATTCATTATTAGTCTCTGTATCTGTTGTATTTTAAGGGTAACACATTCTGGATTAGGTTTACATAATTATTTTGGTTTTCCAGATTGATGGTTTTTAACTGAAATATTGCTTTGTCATAGTTGACATTTAAAAATATGACAGTATTAATTCTTGTGAAGTCTAAAACAAAACATCATGATCAAAGTTTGGAGTTATTAAAAATTCCTGATTTTCTGGCATTAACTGGGAGTTTTTAGATATTCCCTTATTTCTATTCAGATAGATCTGTCTTCTCTTGACTGGAGGGCAAAGTAGTATGTTAGCTCTCAGCTTATAAACAACATTCCTCTTTGACAAGCAAAGTGATTCAGACCTCCCTAGAAATATGATTATAGGGCTCAATTGGCAGGAAATATGGAACTTGGGGAAAATTATTAGTGGGTTCCATGGGCTAAAAGAGCCAAACAGCAGCAGGCTACTCTTGCTCGGAAATCATTCCTTTCCTGCTGTTGTCTCCTCCTCACGCTTATCTGCTCTCCAGTCAACCTAAATTGCTCTCTTCCTGTCATTTCCCTCTGTTTGGCTTCTTAAAACAAACAAACAAATGAAAAGTCATTCTGGCTGCAAGAAAAACAATGAATGTACAAGGAGCGCAGGGCTTTGCCACACAAGCTCTGGACTAAGGAACATGTGACTCTGTAAACTGTACAGAAATGTCTTGGCTTCTTAGGCAAATGCTATCGTTCATATTCCTTTCAGAGGCAACAGCACTTGAGTATGGGTTTGGTTGGGCTAGGACCAGAGTGAGGATGGGGAATACCCTCCTTCTTGCGGATGTGCAAAGACATGATTTTGACAGCTATACCCCTCCCTTCTCTGTAAGCACGTGCAGATCTGTGTCAGTCAGCATCCTACTGTGTACCAGTGAGAGAAGCCGACCTCAAAGTAACTTTAGAAAATGAGATAAAGGAAACTTATTATAGAATAAAAGAAACATTAGAATAATCAAGGCTTGAGAAAGCAAGGGTTGCTGCAGCTTCTTGAACTTGTAGGGATTTAAATCACTTCCAGATTCTCTGTGTCCTATTCTCCATGCTTCTTCTCTGTTGGTGTTATTCTCTAAAAACAGCTTTCACCTGAGGTTGAACTATGGCCACTTAATGCTCCGTCTGATAACTTTCTAGCTTGACTTCTCCATTAACTCTAACTTGGACAATTTTAGGCAAAGTCTCTGATTGACCTAACCCAGACCAGCCACTTTGCTTGGGAGAAGAATATATTACACTTATCATTCCCACCTGTGATGGTCAGGGTAGCAATCTGAAGAGCAATTTAGACCCCATTAGAGGGGTGGAGAAGGCAATGGCACCCCACTCCAGTACTCTTGCCTGGAAAATTCCATGGACAGAGGAGCCTGGTAGGCTGCAGTCCATGAGGTTGCTAAGAGTGGGACACAACTGAGCGACGTCACTTTCATTTTTACTTTCATGCATTGGAGAAAGAAATGGCAACCTACTCCAGTGTTCTTGCCTGGAGAATCCCAGGGACAGAGGAGCCTGGTAGAGGACGTCTATGGGGTCGCACAAAGTCGGACACAACTGAAGCGACATAGCAGCAGAGGGGCGAACAGACAAAATAAATACTCATTTCAGTCTCACAGTAGCCATGCAGGAAAGGCACAATGGGACTTGCATAACTTCACCTTTATTTTCTAGTGCTTACTAATTTTTACAGAGAACTTTACAATTTTCAACATATTATTTTTAAGTACAGTGTCTCATGAATTTGCAGATGATCTTATTATTGTCCACATTTTCCAAAGGGCTGAAATTTATTTTTTAATTAATTTTATTGGAGTACAGTTGCTTTACAATTTTGTATTTGTTTATACTGTATAGTGAAGTAATCAGTTGTTTAAGTTCAGTCGCTCAGTTGAGTCCTACTCTTTGCGACCCCATAAATCGCAGCATACCAGGCCTCCCTGTTCATCACCATCTCTCAGAGTTCACTCAGATTCACGTCCATCGAGTCCGTGATGCTATACAGCCATCTCATCCTCTGTCATCCCCTTCTCCTGCACCCAATGCCTCCCAGCATCAGAGTCTTTTCCAATGAGTCAATGCTTTGCATGAGGTGGCCAGAGTACTAGAGTTTCAGCCTTAGCATCATTCCTTCCAAAGAAATTCCAGGGTTGATCTCCTTCAGAATGGACTAGTTGGATCTCCTTGCAGTCCAAGGGGCTCTCAAGAGTCCTCTCCAACACCACAGTTCAAAAGCATCAATTCTTTCATACTCAGCCTTCTTCACAGTCCAACTCTCACATCCATACATGACTACAAGAAAACCATAGCTTTGACTAGACGGACCTTAGTTGGCAAAGTAATGTCTCTGCTTTTGAATATCCTATCTAGGTTGGTCATAACTTTTTTTCCAAGGAGTAAGTGTCTTTTAATTTCATAGCTGCAGTCACTATCTGCAGTGATTTTGGAGACCAAATAAATAAAGTCTGACACTGTTTCCACTGTTTCCCCATCTATTTCC
>SJYC01059958.1:0-12843 GCA_006408675.1 Madoqua kirkii
AAGTAATGTCTCTGCTTTTGAATATCCTATCTAGGTTGGTCATAACTTTTTTTCCAAGGAGTAAGTGTCTTTTAATTTCATAGCTGCAGTCACTATCTGCAGTGATTTTGGAGACCAAATAAATAAAGTCTGACACTGTTTCCACTGTTTCCCCATCTATTTCCCATGAAGTGATGGGACCAGATGCCATGATCTTCATTTTCTGAATGTTGAGCTTTAAGCCAACTTTTTCACTCTCCTCTTTCACCTTCATCAAGAGGTTTTTTAGCTCCTCTTCACTTTCTGCCATAAGGGTGGTGTCATCTGCATATCTGAGGTTATTGATATTTCTCCCGGCAATCTTGATTCCAGCTTGTGTTTCTTCCAGTCCAGTGTTTCTCATGATGTACTCTGCATATAAATATAATAAGCAGGGTGACAATATATAGTCTTGACGTACTCCTTTTCCTATTTGGAAGCAGTCTGTTGTTTCATGTCCAGTTCTAACTGTTGATTCCTGACCTGCATACAGATTTCTCAAGAGGTAAGTCAGGTGGTCTGGTATTGCCATCTCTTTCAGATCCTCTGCCTTTTCTGAAACTAGCTTGAACATCAGGAAGTTCACGGTTCACGTATTGCTGAAGCCTAGCTTGGAGAATTTTGAGCAATACTTTATTAGCATGTGAGATGAGTGCAATTGTGTGGTACTTTGAGCATTCTTTGGCATTCCCTTTCTTTGGGATTGAAATGAACATTGACCTTTTCCAATCTTGTGGCCACTGCTGAGTTTTCCAAATTTGCTGGCATATTGAGTGCAGCACTTTCACAGCATCATCTTTCAGGATTTGAAATAGCTCAACTGGAATTCCACCACCTCCACTAGCTTTGTTCATAGTGATGCTCTCTAAGGCCCACTTGACTTCACATTCCAAGATGTCTGGCTCTAGATGAGTGATCACATCATCATGATTATCTGGGTCGTGAAGATATTTTTTGTACAGTTCTTCCATGTATTCTTGCCACCTCTTTTTAATATCTTCTGCTTCGGTTAGATCCATACCATTTCTGTTCTTTATCGAGCCCATTTTTGCATGAAATGTTCCCTTGATATCTCTAATTTTCTTGAAGAGATCTCTAGTCTTTCCCATTCTGTTCTTTTCTTCTATTTCTTTGCATTGATTGCTGAAGAAGGCTTTCTTATCTCTTCTTGCTATTCTTTGTAACTCTGCATTCAGATGCCTATAGCTTTCCTTTTCTCCTTTGCTTTTAGCTTCTCTTCTTTTCACAGCTATTTGTAAGGCCTACCCAGACAGCCATTTTGATTTTTTGCATTTCTTTTTCATGGAGATGGTCTTGATCCCTGTCTCCCGTACAATGTCACGAACCTCATTCCATAGTTCATCAGGCACTCTATCTATCAGATCTAGGCCCTTAAATCTATTTATCACTTCCACTGTATAATCATAAGGGATTTGAGTTAGGTCATACCTGAATGGTCTAGTGGTTTTCCCTACTTTCTTCAATTTCAGTCTGAATTTGGCAATAAGAAGTTCATGATCTGAACCATAGTCAGCTCCTGGTCCTGTTTTTGCTGATTGTACACAGCTTCTCCATCTTTGGCTCCACAGAATATAATCAGTCTCCTTTCGGGGTTGACCATCTGGTGATGTCCATGTGTAGAGTCTTCTCTTGTGTTGTTGGAACAGGGTGTTTGCTATGACCAGTGCATTTTCTTGACAAAACTCTATTAGTCTTTGCCCTGCTTCATTCTGCATTCCAAGGCCAAATTTGCCTGTTACTCCAGGTGTTTCTTGACTTCCTACTTTAGCATTTCAGTCCCCTATAATGTAAAGGACATCTTTGGGGGGTGTTAGTTCTAAAAGGTCTTGTAGGTCTTCTTAAAACTATTCAACTTCGGCTTCTTCAGCGTTACTGGTTGGGGCATAGACTTGGATAACTGTGATATTGAATGATTTGCCTTGGAAATGAACAGAAATTATTCTGTTGTTTTTGAGATTGCATCCAAGTACTGCATTTCGGACTCTTGTTGACCATGATGGCTACTCCATTTCTTCTAAGGGATTCCTGCCCACAGTAGTAGATATAATGGTCATCTGAGTTGAATTCACCGATTCCAGTCCATTTTAGTTCGCTGATTCCTAGAATGTTGACATATACACATATTCCATACCCCCCCTTTTTTTTTAATTTCCTTCCCATTTAGGTCGCCAGAGAGCACTGAGTAGAGTTTCCTGAGCAATAACGTAGGTTCTCATTAGTTATCTATTTTTCACATAGTATCAATAGTGTATACATGTCAATACAGTCTCCCAATTCATTCCACTCCCCCTTTCCCCACTTTGTGTCCATAAATTTGTTCTTTGCATCTAAGTCGATAGTTCTGCTTTGAGAAAAAGTCATGTGTCATTTTTATAGATTCCACATATATGCATTAATATACAATTTTTGTTTCTCTCTTTCTGACTTCAGTCTGTATGACATCTTTAGGTCCATCCACCTTCCCTCAAATGACCCAATTGCATTATTTTTTATTGCTGAGTAATATTCCAGTGTATATGTACCACATAGTCTTTAGCCATCCCTCTGCTGTTAAACATTTAGGTTGCCTCTCTGTCCTGGCTATTGTAAATAGTGCTGCAATGAACTTTGGAATGCATGTGTCTTTTTGAATTATGCTTCTTTTTTTTTTTTTTTTCCTGGATATATGCCCAGTAGTCAAATGGTAAACTTTAGAAAGTACAGCTGTATACCTTCCCAAAATGAATGGAAGCAATATTTAAATCTCAGTCTTGTAAGTTCTGACACTTAAAAGTGTCAGATAAAGCTCTGCAGACATTTTATTCAGATGATGTGATTGAAGGAATGCATACTGCTACAACAACAACTCCCTAGATGCTAATGGGACATCTAAGGATTGCTGGTGACACTTCATGGATACAAAACAACCAATAAAATATGGACTTTCTTTAAATTTACCAAATATCAAGCAAGATGGAGAAGAAGAATAAAAGCAAGAAGAGGAGGGGAAAAGCAAGCAAAAAATAAAATAACCAGTTTAGATTTCCTCAACGACAATAGCATTGATAATTCAGTCTGGAAAGGTTGCATAAACTGTTTCACATAAATTATCACATTAAATGCCACAACAGCACAGAGAAGAAAAATCATGCTTCATCCTTATTTTGCAGATGAACTTTAGGGAGGTTAAGAAATGTTTGCACATAAACAGTAAATGTCGGGGTTGTATCTAAATGTCAGATCATCAACCTTTTGCCACAAGAGAATGTAACCCTGATTGTTGATACTTCATTGTTCTTCTTCTGATTCTTTTTTTCTTTCCCCCTTCATTTTTACATTAGAATCTCAAGTGTGTGAAAATCTAAATAAGAGCATGGCAGCATCTTCAGTGGGTAATAGGACCACTTAAAATGTTCTAAGTTTTTATGTATGCATGTCTCTGTGGAGAGGGCTCTTAACTTTCACCCAATCATTCAAAACTCTACAAGTCCCTCACAAATAGCTCAGGCACTACAGTTTCCCTAGTTTATAAGTTCAATTCCATTACATATATACTAACTGAGTGCTCGCTGTGCCTGCATTGAATGTTCAGGGTGCTGGGAGCGTTAGTCTGTGTCTTCAATCATCACAGTCTAGGAGACATTCAACTGATAATATCCTTCCCTTTGTCTCTTTTATAACTGATCTAGCTTGTTGATGCTCTTCATAACTATACAATTATATTCTGTCTCCAGACCAGTCTCATTTAGAAATTCTTCAAAATGCAGCTAAACTACCAGCCTCTCAGTGATCAGTGTTTACATAAATGGGCCGACTCTTCAGTATCTGCTCCAGGGAACATAAAGAGCTTTTCACAGATTTGTGGCCACCGAATAGCTCCTTCTGGCATGTTCACTTTAGGTTTATTGCCCATGAGAACCCACACATGTAATGCAGGAGGACTTCGAGAGGGCATTGAGAGCCAGGGTGGGCAGATCAGAGCAAGGAGAAGCGTAAAGGCAGCCACCCAATGCATCTGCTGATTGCTACAGAGTGGCAGCAGCAGGCATGGCTGGAAAGAGGTCAGAAGAAAGCCTCCAGCTGTGCCTTACCAGCTTAGGATGGAGGAGGGGCACAGGTGGCATGAAGGGTGACAGAAGTTGTTGATATGTACAAAGGAGCCAGTGCCTGGGTGGTGGTGCTGGGCTCTGGCAATGGAAGGGCACCGCTGTCACCGCAGCTTGAAGTCAGATTAAAGTGCAAATGCCAACTGAAGAATTTCTTCAAAAGAACAGCACAGTAATAGCAATATATCGAAGTTGTTTGGGCTATTCATTTCAAAATGCAGCCTATAGCACAATGAAAAATAGGGCAACCTGATAGAACAGACAGAGGGCCCTTTCAGACAGAAAATATCAATAGATAAGATCATACCTGTAAGTGGAAAAGGGCAGAGAGATTCTGAGCAGCAAGTATTTGAAAAGTACTGTACCAGCCCCTTCTTTTATCGTTCAATATTGCACCACTGCATTCAATACAAAATTCAGTACAGTATTAGATTTCAAAGTCTGGCCATATTGAAGTCACCTAAAAGGCAAGGAAGCAGTCTTTTATCACCCTCATTGTGAATGTGACAGACTTTCAAAGGAAAACTGCCTTCTGTTTCTGATAGTTCATTCCCATTTCACAAAGATGTGTCGAGATCAGCTCGTGTCTCTGCCTTCATGCCACTGCTTCCACCAACTAAATCTACTACTTTTTTGCTTTCACATGTAGGCCTGAGCGTGGACTCCCCCAGGGACTGGAAGTTGCTTTAGTAGGCAATGTATTAAGATGCTTTTCGGCTGAGGCAGATGGTTGGCTTCATATCAAAGACGTTTTGCTTCTGCTGCCCCTTGCCTGTCTCTTTACTCAACAGTTGGTTCTCATGGTCCTGCGATAGATAAGAAAGTCAGTATCACAGGGAGAGATGAGTAAGGTCAGGAAGATGAATTCTGAATCTGGCTTCTTTACAAATAACTGGATGAATTTGGCCAAGTTACATAGCCTTTCTGAGCTTCAGTCTCTTCTTTTGACAGTGATGTTAATTTATGCTTAATTACACTTTAGAGAGGAGTAGATGAGACGCTGCATTTGGATTACTTTGCATGCTACCTGTTTGACAATGGTTTCTGCTCCTTCCCCCAGTCCTGGATTTTCTTCTTTCCTCTCAGCTCCAGTGTCTGACAACATTCACAGTTCTTTGTTTGGCTCTCATCTTATATGTGCTCCCTTGGTCCTATTTGCCTATCTGATGCTTTTGTTCAAATCTATAGTACTCACTTATAGTCACACAGCAGACAACTCTCCTGCAGCTGCCTTGGTCCCTGCTGTAGGGTGTGTGGAGCTGCTCAGATCTGCTGCCAGCCCATGACTGATGGGTGGTCCAGCTGCTGCTGCACGGTCTGCATTGCCCAGGCCATACCTCCCGTCAGCTGCACCCAACAGTGTCTGGGTATGATAGACTTATTATGGTGGGTGTGTCAACTTAAAAGGATACTTGGTCAAACATTATTCTAGGTGTTTCTCTGAAGGTATTTTTCAGATGAGAGCAACATTTAAATCTTTGAGTAAAGCAGATTACTCTCCAAAATGTAAGTGGGACCCATCCTATTTGCCTTATAAAAATGAAGCAAATAAAAAAGCAAAACAAAAAAAAAAATCCAAACCCAAAACTGACCCTGTTGGAGGAAGAGAGATTTCTGCCAGCAGATGAGCTTTGGCTGAACTGCTTCTAGCCTTCCCCCATGGTCACATGAGCCAATTCCTTAAAATCTCTCCCTCGCTTTCTTTCTGTCTCTCTCTCTACATGTGTGTGCTAACTGGCTTCAGTCATGTCTGCCTCTTTATGAGCCTGATGGGTTGTAGTCCATAGGTCCATGGGTTACCCTATGGACTGCAGCCCATCAGGCTCCTCCGTCCATGGTATTCTCCAGGCAAGAATACTGTAGTGGGTTGCCGTTTCCTTCTACAGGGGATATTCTCGACCCGGAGATGGAATCTGGGTCTCCTGCATTGCATATGGGTGTGTGTATATATATTTGGTTTTGTTGTTTTGTTGCTGAGTTGTATCCAACTCTTTTGCAACCCCATGGACTGTATCCCTTCAGATTCTTCTGCTCTTGGAATTTCCCAGGCAAGAATATTGGAGCGGGTTGCTATTTCCTTCTCCAGAGGATCTTCCCAAGCCTGGAACTGAACCCATGTCTCCTGCATTGGCAGGCAGATTCTTTATCACTGAGCATGTATACATATTTTATGGTATATATCCTATTGGTTTTGTACTACGTTTTTGTCAGGTAGATAACTTCCAAGAAAGGCTCAGCTCTTTGAGCTCTTTTGTATTCTCACGAGTTGCCTGGGACAAAGAAGGGAAATAATTTACAAATAGCATTTCTTCTGCCAAACAATTTTGACTAGTCCCTATGGTAACTGTTTTTTAGGTATTGGTGAAAGTGAAGTCGCTCAGTCCTGTCTGACTCTGCGACCCCATAGACTGTAGCCTACCAGGCACCTCCCTCCATGGGATTCTCCAGGCAAGAGTACTGGAGTGGGTTGCCATTTCTTTCTCTAGGGGATCTTCCCAAACCAGGGATCGAACCCTGGTCTTCTGCATTCCAGGCAGATGCTTTAACCTCTGAGCCACCAGGGAAGAAGATGCAAGAAAATGCATAGCAAAGTGCCTGGCCCCCAAAAGATTGTTAATAATGATTAAAACTCCCCAAACTTCTTCCCTTCTTTTCTCTGACGTCTTCTCATCAATGTTCATTGCTGCTGTATAGCTGCCATAGTTGGAGTCAATAAACATTTGGTGGGAGTGGTAAGGATGAATAGACTATGGGAATAAAATCTTTCCTTCGTTTGATTGGCCCTCCCACTCCCTTAGGTCACCCAAGCTCTGAGTACTACTGAGTGCCCTGCAGAAGAAAGCATATTACTAGCTACCAAATAGGAAAAGGGGAAGGACAGAGGATGTTTAAGAAAAAAGTCTTGCTTTCTAGGAATTCACAGCCTAATGAGAGAGACAGACATAAATTAATTCAAATATGAGAATGACTGAAAAGTCTCTTAGAATACGCATTTATATTCTGTCTCTAACAAGATCTCGTGGAGAAAGTTTAATCTCAGCCCACCCCTGTGAATGTGTAACACAGGTGATATATTGCTCAGTAGTTGGTATCTGGCTCAATGACATTCCATGCAGGGTGCTATTAATGTTAACTATGAGTTACATAAGATTTCCCTCCTTCTCATTTAGCTTTTGTGTATCTAACCTCACTTAGTATTATAAGAAAGTGAAGAAAAGTACTCAAATAGACTTTTTGTTTCAACATTTTCCTTTTCCTCTATTCCTCTCCTTGCCAAATGAAATAATCCTGGCCATTTCCATCATTTCTCAAATACATCTCATCATTTCACTTGCATTTCTATAGACTTTTCCCAGAGACTTTTCTCACTGAGCAGATGCATTTATTGAGATATTCATAATGACTGTTAGACCTTTCTTCTAAAAGGTTATAGTTAATTCCAAATCCACCCAAGGCATCAGGTAGCTTAGTTATTCCATGTAACATGAAGTGCCATTCTCTTGTCTTTACTCGATTTTACCTGACATAAGATTGTTTTCCTACCTATATTTTGTTGGTTTCTTCTAAAATTCCTCAAACTATTCCCTACTCCTGACTAATTTAACAGTTCACTGTTAGCCACATATTTTGAAACCTCATTACTTAGAAGGGTTTCCAGATTGATTGGTGTTAACATATATAAAAATTCTGGTTCCAGTATCTTTCCCTGGGGCACTTTCTTATTAACCTCCCTTCAGGCTAACTGCATCATTTATTCCCACCTTTCATTTTCACTGTTAACCTTTTTTTTTTAACTGAATTTTTATAGGAAAAGATTTTAGCTCTCACATCTTGGGCCCTTCATAAGGCTGAAATGGATCCTAAATGTCTCTGGGTAGGTTCATGATCAAAACCCTTTTGAATCTCTAAATATTTAATACCCGCTACTTCTCTAAACTTTACTATTTCGTTAACTCTTTCAAAAATTCCAAATACATTAGAGAGGCATGATTTATCCAGGCTGAAGCTGCACACACTACCCACCTAGGTGTTTTATAACCCTCAGGAATGATTTTATCAGCTATTTTTTCTCATCCTGAAGGTAACACTCATTGGTAAGTAATTCCCCAGGTAACTGCGAGCTCATTATTTAAAGATGGGCACTCCTGCCTGTTTGTCCAGACAAATAGGTACCTAATGGAAATTCAGGCCAAATAACATAAAACCTATTTTCTCTCTGACATATCCAACCACTGTTCCTAAAACACCTTGGGGCATGTCAGAGCAAAAAAGAAAGCCTTAGTTCGACTATTAAGTGAACACTGTGTACTCTGCCTGTCCTAAAAGGAGTATTAAGCTAGATCTAGTTTAGATAGAAGAAAAATTCCCTGACAGGCTTCTTTAACCCTGAAATGAATTTGGGGCGAGGCTGTGAATTCTCCTTTCTTCTCTGTGTGTGCATGTGTGTGTGTGTGTGTGTGTGTGTGTGTGTGTGTGTGTGCTTGGTCATGTCTGACTCTGCGACCCCATGGTCTGTAGCCCACCAGGTTCCTCTGCCCATGGAATTTTCCAGGCAAGAAACCTGGAGTGGGTTGCCATTTCCTCCTACAGAGGACCTTCTTGACCCAGGGGTTGAACCCATGTCTCCTGAATCTCCTGCACTAGGAGGCGGGTTCTTTACCACTGTACCACCCAGGAAGCTCCTCCTTTCTCCAGAAATCTCTGATAATAGTTTAAAAGTCTTCCTTCCTTAGACATGATTTCCTTGCAGTCCTTCTGAAGAGGGAAGTGATACAATAACCTCAGGAAGCCTCCTTTCAGTACTATTTCATGGTTTTATTTTTGAACTCAGTATATCTTAGGGTGGGAAAAGAGAGAATAAATGTGCAGAATATTTCACAGAGCAAACTGAATGATAGCTGCTGTCAGAGAGTACAAGCAAGTTAAAAAAGGTATTGAAATTAAAACTGAAGTACCGTCAAGGTGACCCAGCTGAATTTGCCAAAAGAATGAAAGAACTGACAAAATTAGTCAACAAAGGTAATCCACTCAATGTACACTAAGTGTGCCAGGTGCAGTGTTGCAAAAGGACCCTCCACTCAGACAAGAGGGGCTCAAATGGATGACAATCAAAGGCAGAGAGAAACACCCAAGGGGACTGGACACAGAGAAGGAAGAAGACAAGACAAGTGGCAAACGATTGCTCTTTTTCTTCCCCTTTTTTTGACTTCTAGTGATTCAGGTTTATAACAGGGTTGCAATATGTGCACAATAATTGAAAACTGATGTGCAAGCAGTGATTGTATTGGCACACTGCATTCAGGCGGGGGTGACAGACACTAGAATCACAGGAGGAACTGAAGTTAAAGGTGATCTTTTTAGGATATAAATCTGATTATGCCAGTTACTTGAGAAAACAGTTTAATGGCTTCTTGTTGGTCTGTAGAAGAATAAAATATTATTAGGATGATCATACAATTTATCCAGGCCTAGCTACAAAATCTGTTAGACTCTTATTGAAAAAGCAGGGGTGGTGGGACACATAATGTATACTGAAATGTAAAACTTTGTCTCTCGTCTATTCTTTTTCTCTACTTGCCATGGTGCATTACACATGTGTGCATGCTGAGTCCCTTCAGAAGTGTCTGACTCTGTGCAACCCTATGAACTGGAGCCCTCCAGGTTCCTCAGTCCATGGGATTTTCCAGGAAAGCATACTGGAGTGGGTTTTCATGCCTTTCTCCAGCAGATTTTTCTGACCCAACGATCAAACCGTTGTCTCTTATATCTCCTGCATTGGTAGGCAGGTTCTTTACCACTAGTGCCACCTGAGAAGCCTAGTGTATTATATTTGCTATTTGATATGACTTTTCTTCAGGAAAGGAGATATTCCCTTCCTTAGACATCTCTCTTCATAGTCCTGATGCTCCAACACTGCAGATGGGAAACCCCTACAAGATTGCAATCTCTGTACTCCTACGTGGATCAGCATTGAACAAGAGGTTCAGGAATCATTCTGTGCCATATCCTTTCACAGAACATCACAGAGCTCTCAGCTGACCCCAACCATACCTGGACCTCAGACAGAGGGTGGCTGCAATTAATGGACAGGGGTTAGGCTGAGCATCTTCAGATGCCAATGAGCACATGAAAAGACATTCCACATCACTAATGATCAAGGAAATGGAAATCAAAACCACAATGAGATATCACCCCACACTTATCAGAATGGCTATCATCAAAAAGAACACAAGTAATAAATGTTGCTGAGAATGTGAACAAAAGAGAGCCCTTGTACATTGTTGGTGGGAATGTAAACTGGTGCAACCACTGCAGAAAGCATTATAGAGTTTCCTCAAAAAACTAGAAATAAAATGACCACATGACCTAGCTGTTCTACTCCTGGGTGTATATATATATATATATATATATATATGAGAAAAATAGAAATACTAATTCAAAAAAAATATTTGCACTCTAATGTTCATAGCAGCATTGTTTATAATTGGCAAGATACAGAAGAAACCTATGCCTATCAACAGATGAATGTGTAAAGTAGATATGATATATATTTATACATATTTTATGTATAATATATATGATACATTTATATATAATATATACAATAAAATATATATTATTTAATATGTGTATTTTTTTGTGTATATATATATATGTGTATATATATATATATATATATATATGGTCTTCCTTAGTGACTCAATGGTAAAGAATCTGCCTGCTATATAGGAGACTTGCAGGAGATGCAGATTTGGTTCCTGGGTCAGGAAGATCCCCTGGAGAAGGAAATAGCAACCCACTCCAGTATTCTTGCCTGGGAAATCCAATGGACAGAGAAGACTAGTCTGCTGCAATCCATGAGTTTGCAAAAGAGTCAGACATGACTGAATGACTAAACAACAACATATTATATTTTATACACTTCATACATGTATATATAATGGAATACCACTCAGCCATTATAAAATAACAAAATTTTTCCATGTTGGAGGACTTGGAGAACATTACGCTAAGAAGTCAGACAAAGTACAAATACTGTATGATATCATTCACATGTGGAATCCAGAAGATACAGCAAACTAATGAATATAACACAAAAGCAAACAGACTTCCTGGTATAGATTTACTAGTGAGGAGAGCAGGCAATAAAGGAGTCTGGGAATGGGAGGTACAAACTATTGGGTATAACATAGCCAAGGATGTATTGTACAACATGAGGAATATAGCCAAAATTGTATAATAATTATAAACAGAATATAACATTAAAATTGCATAAAAACTAAAAAGAAAAATATTGTCAATTTGGGAGCCAGGTGGGACTCAAGACACCAGGAGGTGGAGAAACAGGGAGTCAAGAATACCAGGGAAGGTGAGGGTAAGGTATGAGGTAGAGACATGGAGGACCTGAGTCTCCAAATCTTTCTATCCTGCACATTTGTTACATAAACTTCACTTCCAAAACACTGATTTGAAGGTAATATCATTAGAATTTCAAGACAGTGACTGTAAATCATTAAACTCCAAACATGCAGCCATCTGAGAGTTGCACCTTCTGTGGCTGTACTGGTCACACGCCCATGAAGCTGGCCCTGCCCCGACTTTATCATTTCAAACTTTGACACATTTGAAATATGGAAAGGAAAACTAACCAGACAGGATAAAAGGATAATAGGAGGAAATAGGTACTGTCCCAGGTAAATCAGGAAAGTCTAACTTCTCCAGGAGAGAATTCCATTGTATGATTTTATTTATCTATACATTCTTTGACTTAATTACATTCAAACTGATCACACATTTCATTACTGCAGGTACCTTTGGGTGATTCTAGACATGTGTTTGTAATTTTTCTAACAGGATGATTTTCAAATTGAAGGATATGATCAATTTAGTGTTTTGAAATCAAATGAATGACTTGTGACCAAAGTGGGATGGATTAGATTGAAGTAAAGTGGAGACTAAAATGGATGGGCTAGAATAGAATGGGATACTTTAGAAAAGAAACAGAGTTAGAATAGATAAACTTCTATCAAATAGCATGTAAAAGAATATAATTATAAAATTATTTCAGTAATATGCATTACTATGCATGTGTGTGCTCTGATTTGCAATGTGAGTATACATATTTTCTAGATATGTATCTGTATATTTTCATATATATGTGTATATACATATGTATACTTTCCCAGAGTGTTCAAATCAAAGTCACTAGATCATTGCATATATTCAACTCTTGCAAATATTAACAATTTCTTTCAAATTGGCCACTCCAATATTTTCTTTTCACAGTATATAAGTTTTCCAGTTCTTTTTCTGCTTGCCAGCAACTTGGACAGTCAGATAATTTTTGCCAACCTGATGAACAGTGAACTTCACTTTATTTAAATTTGTACCTTTCTGATGAATGAACAACTTTTTACATGTTTATTGACCACAAGCATTGTCCCCTAATAAAATCCTTTGCTAATTTTTCCCTTGAATTTTTTACAATTATTTTCAAATGCATAAGTTTAATAAAATATATTTTTGTATGTTCATATATACACATTTTTTCAAATAAGCATTTATAAAAATTGTCCATGTTTGTAAATGGTCTTTTAAAAAAATCTACAAGCAATAAACGCTGGAGAGGATGTGGAGACAAGGGAACCCTCTTACACTGTTGGTGGGAATGCAAACTAGTACAGCCATTATGGAAAACAGTGTGGAGATTCCTTTAAAA
>SJYC01059959.1:0-40710 GCA_006408675.1 Madoqua kirkii
GGATGAGATGGCTGGATGGCATCACTGACTCGATGGACGTCAGTCTGAGTGAACTCTGGAAGTTGGTGATGGACAGGAAGCCTGGTGTGCTGTGATGCATGGGGTCACAAAGAGTCGGACATGACTGAGTGAGTGAACCGATCTGACCCATGTATTTTGCCACTTTATTATTCAGAAAGCTTTCCAGATTGATTGATGTTAATATATTTAAGAATTCTGTTTAAGCACATTTTCTGCAATTGAACCTGTGCTGCCTGGAGTGGAAGCACAGAGCCCTAACCACTAGACAGTCAGGGAATTCCCAAGAAATTTTACCTTTTTTTGAAGACCTATGTGGCCATCAAAACAGATTACCAAGGTCCTTCTCATAAACTGTTAAAATACATATGCAACTTAGCAGCTTTGAAACTGAAGCTTCATGTGAAAGGTGCTTCAGACTTTCCCCCATGGTGGCTTATTTTATGACATATTTTTTGATTTTTAACTGGGAATTCATTTTCAGTAGAATTTTTATTTTAAAAAAATGAAGTGTTTGTGCACTCCCCTGTTTCTCATTACACTCTTAGCACGTGTATACATTTTCAGTCTCATTTGACTCTTTGCCACTCAATGGACTGCGTAGCCCACCGAGTTCCTCTTTTCATGAAATTCTTCAGACAAGCATACTGGAATGGTTTGCCATTTCCTTCTCCAGGAGATCTTTTTGACCCGGGCATTGATCCCATATTTCTTGTGTCTCTTACAGGTAGATTCCTTTCCAACCACACCACCTGGGCTAGTTTGTTAGTATTTTCTTACACAGACAGCATATTGGAATATTCTGCTGTAAGCCTCAAGGTTGTCCACTGAAGTCCTCTGAATAAGTTCTTGTTTTTCTTTCCTGCTTAACATTTCTACATTGTTTAGGTGGTGTTCATTTCTGTCTCACATGTTGACCCGGAGCAGGGCTTTAGTTCTTCTTTTCCCACATGGAGACTGGCTCTCATGGAAAGTTTCATAGATACTTCTATGGATCAGTGAGTGATGTATACATAGTAGGAAGACAAGAGAATGTTGAGCACCTGGGCCTTCTGCCGGGAGTGTGGTCCTGATCATACCAGCCCTTCAGTATGTCATTTGTCTCTATGTGAGCTTTAAAACCTTAGCTTCTACCCAGATGATCAGCATCTGGTCTGAAGCCCTGATGGATCTCTGCAGTGTGAGTCTTAACTCTCTAGCTTTCCTTTTTCTCTTTCTTCTTTATGGAAATTTCTTTTACTTCTTTTTGAAATTGTTAATATAAGTAAAATCAACTTCTAGTAAATGTCACGCATTTATATCTTTGTTGTGTGTAAGGGTGTCTGTTAGGATCAGTTTGTCCCACCATATTGCTGGAGGCAATGCCTTTTTTCTTTACTATTGCACCATCTTACATCTTCTAACTCACTAGGCTACAGCCACATGCACATGTGCATGCTCAGCCACTCAGTTGTGTCACACTGACCTTCAATTTCTTTAATTCACCCTACTCCCTCCTGGCTCCCAATCCTGACTATTTCCCTCACAGGAAATACTTCATTAACTTCTAATTGTCCTATTAATCTGAGTTCAGATGTCACCTCCTCAGGGAAGCCACTGGCCCACACCAGGGCTCTTAGTAACACATTTCTATTTACCATGCATTTTTTCTGCCATGGCACTTGTCATCATTTATAGTGATATATTTCAGTGACTAGTATGTCATTCCCACTAAAATATGCACTGTGGTGTAGGGGGTTGATCTCTCCTTTGGTGGGGGCCTGGGGAAATGGAGACTAGGACTCATGACAGAACAAAGACACTCAACTGGCTGTGTTAAGAATTCGGCCAGTTCAGACTCTGCACCTTCGCTCGGAATACACAAGCTACCCTACTCATTTTTGTTTGGCTGGTTGGTTTTTGTTTTTTAGGAATCTACTATAGTTTTGCTTGTACCTGTATAACTGTGCTAAGATAAACAACTTTTTTCATCACCAAATAACTCTTGGAGAAAGTGATAATACAAAACATTTTTCAAGTTGACTATTGCTTTATGTGCATTATCTTATTTAATTTTCATAGACAATCTTAAAGAGTAGGGAATTGTTAAATTCTGTTTCTTGTTGCTAAGAGCATTGACTAATCTGTAAAATGTGAAATTCTGGATGGTGGAATTACGATATTTCACACATACTGACATTGTTATTCATATCACCAGTCTGATGAGTTTGCTAGAAGGAAAAGGAATAAGTAGCATCCTCTGCTGGAAGCCAGGGATATTGGAGATATCTCCATGAGTTACAAGATGAGGCATAGCATTTTTTTTTTAAGAGGAATGATGCATTTGCATTTTATTTAATTCATGATTTATTTATTTTTGGCTGCTCTGGGGCTTTGTTGCTAAGCACAGGCTTTCTCTAGTTATGGTAAGCAGGGTCTGTTCTTGCCGGGCCTAGGCTTTCCTAGTTACGATGAATGGGGGTTACTCTTCTTTGCTGTGCATGGACTTCTCATTGTAGTATCTTCTCTTGTTACAGAGCACAGGTTTTAAGTGTGTGGGCTTCAGTCCTTGCAGCTCACGGGCTCCAGAGTTCGGGCTCAGTAGTTGCGACATGTGGCCTTAGTCACTCCAAAGCATGTGGAACCTTCCCGCACCAGGGATCAAACCTGTGTCCCAAGCATAAGCCAGCAGACTCTTGGCCACTGTACTACCAGAGAATTCCCACATTTTCTTTAAAAAGAAAGTTTTATATTTATTTGTTTTAAAACGTGTGTCAGCTTTTGAGGGCAACTGGATTTAGATGGCTTGGATAGCTATATACTGCGAGCTCAATAGTCTTAGATTTCACAGATTTGTAAAATTGCAAGCAACATGCTAAAATGAACATCTATTATCAGTACTACTTCATTTTTTAAAAAATCTCATTTTAAATGCCAAAAAAAGGAAGGAAAAGCATACTTTCAGAATAAAACAATAATTTGAATGCATTTTTCTTCCAAAAAAATTGACTTCATTTTCTTTATTTTTCTTATTTTACCCTAGTCTGGTATAAACTTCATCAAGAACTAATATTTAGGAACCAGACACATTGAAAAGGAAGTTGAACCCCCTGTGGCTCAGACAAAGGATCTTAAAGGTTAAATGAGCCATTCCTATTGGAGCCATTCCTATTGAAGATCAATCAGAAAAGATGAATCATTTCTGGGCTTATAATGGGATTTGACTTGCACAGAGCTTTTCAGGAATGCACTATGCAAAGAGAGGTGCAGCTGCATCTTTTTCATGTGTTTCCCTATGGGCACTGGAGGAGCACAGATGTGTAGATCCCTGAGTCAGTAGCAGCAAACAGTGGGCCTTCCTTACTTCCTTCTCAGGAAAACTGGCTAGGAGTGCCATGCTATATCACCTTCTCCCTACAAACCTCTGAATTCTAGATATACAACACTGAGTGCCACCCAGCGCTTTTTAATGTTTTTTTTTTTTCACAGCTGGCTGTTTTCAGCTTCATTCTTCACATTTGTTTTAGCTCTCAGAGATGTCAACATATTCCCTTCAGCACTACATATCATGATAAAAATACTCAGAATTAAAATCCCCATGCCAAATCAAAATGCCACACTTGGAAATAAATGTGTCTTGACTGGTTAACATATTTCCAGCTCGATTCTAAAATCATTATCTTCACATCCCAATTTCCTCATTTGGTTTCAGAGTGCTTTGTTCTCTGACCTTGTTGTGCATGAAATGACTGTTTCACATATGTTCCCTTCTTCTATGAGAAGAGAAGGATTGCTACATTGTGAGCATCACAGGATACAGGGAGCGAAGGGAGGAGGACCTTCTCTGGGGCACAACCCTTCCCCAGTATGTCAGGGAGTGACATTTATTTTTACAGGTCTGGAGAGTAGCCTTTCCCTCATAACATTGTATGGTTTCAGTGCATCTGAATAACACAAATCTCAGAGGAAGAAAATGTGATGCACAATGGTATCAATGCCATTCATTCTCAGCAGAGTGAGTACTGCTACAGGGCCCACCAAAAGGCCAGTCCACAGGGCCAAGAACAACTTTTGCACATTGTCCTCCTAGCCTCAGAATTCTCTAAGAGGTAATGAGAGTGGAAAACTCTTAGTTATGTGGGAACAAACCAACAAGCGGTGCAGTCTTCTGGTGAGACAAACATATTTTTCATCCAAGATATTTTGTGATATTTTGGAGGGTTTACTCTCTTTTGTTTTCCTAAGAATACATCTCCATCAGCTCTCTGAAAATAATTTAAGCTAAGAAAAATATGCTTTTTTATTAAAAAAGCACCTCTCTTCCTCTTGCCTACTTCTATATACTGCACTGTTGTATTTCCTGGTGGTTCAGCGGTAAAGAATGCTCCTGCAATGCAGGAGACACAAGAGACGCAAGTTCGATCCCTGAGTAGGGAAGATCCCCTGAAGAAGGAAGTGGTAACCCACTCCAGTATTCTTGCCTGTAAAATCTCAGGACAGAGGAGCCTGGAGGGTTACTGTCTATGGATTGCAAGTTGGACAGAACTTAGCAACTAAACTACCACCACCACTGCTGTTACTAGGGAAGAGATTTGTGTCATGAATGAAATAGTCTCATAACAATCTCCTGGGATGACAACTGCATGGTTAAAAATTTTATTACCCCTCCATATGTGTATATATGTGTGTGTGGGGTGTGCAGACACACAATATATCATTTGTATTATAAAAATAAATATAGATTAACATCAAAATCTCTGTATGTATAATCTATATATATGTGTGTAATACATAGACATATTTATTTAGTATATGTGTATATATATCTATACACATATATAATCTTTTAATATGTTTATAAGCTTGAAATTTTTCATAAAATAAGCAATGACCTTTGCCTTCAGATCCAAGTCAAATTTTGCTAATAGCCATCTGGCTACTTGTTTACTCCCTGCCTCAGAGTATATACTTTTTTGAGTTATTTTCTTACAGTTTATGTTTATGGATCTAGTTTCCTATAGGCCTTTGGAGAAAAAAAATGTTAAATGAAAAATTATTTATTTTTTTCTAATTGCAATACATCACATTCACCTTTATACAGATATTTTATATGCAAAGTTATACTAATATTTATAAATAAAATGAGACTAACTTAAATTTGGGGGGAAAAAGTAGGTATTTATGAAAATGCTGAGGTTCTGCAGAATTCTAATCTTGTTTCTATATTCAAAATAAACATGAAAACCTCTCTCATATTAGGCCCATGTATTTGAAGATGAAGTAAGCATGAAGGTCCAGCTAAAGTTATATTAGTGATGATTCTCCCAGATGTCCCACTGGAGAACTGTTTTGGAAGGTAATATTTCAGATTATCTCTTATAACCAAATGTCAGGGAGTTGGAAATGTTTGATAAAGAGCAGGAGATTGCTATGGCTTTCCAGGTGGCACCGTGGGTCCAATCCCTGGTAGGAACTGGTAACCCATTCCGGTATTCTTGTCTGGAAAATTACATGGACAGAGGAGCCTAGTGGGCTGCAGACCATGGTGTCATGAATAGTCGGACACAACGGAGCACAACAAAGACCTACAACAAGGAGGTCCCTAACTTCGGACTTTTAAATTGTGGTATTCATGCTCTGATCTATGTTTATAGAAACATAAAAAAAAAAAAATCCTAGTCTATTTGCAGGAGATGGAAAAATCAAGATACATTTATAATTCAGAATGCATGCTCAGTCTCTCAGTGATGTCTGACTCTTTGTGACCCCATGGACTGTAGCCCGCCAGGCTTCTCTGCCCATGGAATTTCCCAGGCAAGAATCCTGGAGTGAGTTGCCATTTTCTCCTCCAGGAGATCTTCCCAACCCAGGGATTGAACCTGTGTCTCCTGTGGCTCCTGCATTGGCAGGCAGATTCTTAACCACTGAGTCATGTGGGAAGCACATAATTCAGAGGAGTCTTGGAACACTTCTCTAACTGAAGGGCACTGAATTCCCTGGTGAGTGTAGGGAAGGATGATCCCATCTCAGTCTATAAAGAGAGTAGTAAGTAACTAGGAGCAAATGAGACTACCAGCATTCACTACAGCTCTTTAGGGGTGCCTACCTTTCGTGGTAGATATTAATACTCTCATTTTCCAATGAGAAAATTGAAATCTGGAAAAGACATATTTATTGTAAAGCAGAGGCAGAATTTGAGTCCAGGTTAGCGTCACCCTAAAATTCATACTACCTCTTCTTTTCATTGATTTTCAATATGCCGGACTCTCTGCTTAAAAAGGCAAGTTAAAGTCATAATTAGTTTACTGTTCATCTATGTGTGATTTTGAATATGCTGTATGGTGCTATTACAAATACATAGAGATCTATGCATGTCGCAAAAGAAATAATAAAGAAGTAAATTTACAAGGTGCGTGCTGTACTTTGATGCTGCTAATGGCACTGTCACCTCTACTGCCCGAGGCGTTCCTGTATAAGTTGTCTGCTGCCATGCTCATTTAGAAAAGGAAATGTATCAGTATAGCAGGGTAGAGGTTTCGGCCCCACTCCCTCCCCACAGTGAGCTCCATTTTAAAAAGCTGTTTGTTTTGTCCCAGTTGTAACTGAATGAGTCTTTGTCATCCATCGTGTATACATTTCACAATCTGAAGTTGTTACCTCATATTCATCTTGGGCATAGTAATGCACCAAATGATGCACATAATGTCTGCTTAAAGTTGAGTTGGTTCACTTAAGGAGGGAGCAGCACATGTAGAAATCATTTGCCTAATCTTTGTCTCACAAGAACTTCCACAAATGTAAGGCTCTTATCTTCCAGCTCTGACGCACACCCAGTGAAGGAAATAAACAACCTACCTTGGAAACATACAGCTCTGGGAGATAAACTGAGAGGATAGAGCTCTACAATGCAGATGGCAGCAAGGGAAGAGGTGCTGGCCCCACAGAATTCTTTGATCCCCAACTCATAAGCTCTAGATATTTAAACCTAACTCATAACTAAATTCAAGATTAATTCTATTAATATGTGACTTTATAAAGTTGAGGGAAAATGAAGAAAAGGAAGGAAAATGGTCTGTGTGGATGGCCCCATGTATACCATGCTCTGTACTAGGCATACTGCATATATTGTCTTATTGAGTCCTCAAAACTCTGTTAGGAAAGTACTAATTGACTTGTTTTTATTATTCAGAACTTAAAAAACTGGCCAAGGTCACAAGTCATGGCAAATCCATGATTCTAATTGAGGTGTCACTCAACCTGCTTTTTGCTGTATATGGTAGGCAGGAAATATGCAATGGAGAAGGCAAAGCATGTGCTCAAGAAATGTCCCCATCACATCCATCCTATTCTCCTAAAGTAAAATTTTCCTACCACTTGATCATTTCAACCTTTACCAACCTGACCTAACTTGTGGCTTCTGTTTCTAGGTTTCTTTAATTCTGAAAATTCACTCACTAACCACTGAACTGGGAAATTAATTATGATCAAACGTTTTCCAGGTGCTCAATGGAGGTGAGAACCTCCAACTACTGCTCTTAGCACATTAACAAGTGCAACAGGGATGCCCAGCCCTTATTTTTGACTGGGCTTCTGTCTCGAGCCAGCTGTCTGTCCTACCACAGTGATGAGCTAGATGATGGGGAAATTGACAAGGCACTTTCTCTTGCCCCCTGGCAACTGAACTCAAAGCAGGCCCTTTTCTAAGCTTGCCCACATGATGAAAGAAAGAAAGAAAGAAAGAAAGAAAGAAAGAAAGAAAGAAAGAAAGAAAGAAAGAAAGGTTTCTTTAGTTTTTGGTCCTTAATTATTCAGGACCAAAGTTCACCATTCAAGAAGTTCATAGCCCTAACCCTCAGGTATAATCACTATAATAGAATATCAGCAAAAATGAAGGGACCCTAAGGAGTAATTTGCATTCCAAGACCTGTTAAAAATAGGAAAAAGAAAAAAAAAAAACCTTTCTCTCTTTCCGAAAATGATTTTTAGGAAAAGTCGCCAGCAAAAACGGAATCTGTGGTTTTAACTGTAGTTACTATTAGCATTGGATGAAGTCCTAATTTCAACTGATTTCCAGTCTTCTTGTCTCTCTCTTTCAGCCTTAAGGTTTCTAAGCGAAGAAGTGCAATTACAAAAGCACTTTTTAAAGCGCTAGTTTTGGTGCAGGGCTATCTGGGCTGTAGTCTTAGCCTCTTCTGTTTTCTTGTCTGTCTGAAACTTCATTTCAGTTCAGTCACTCAGTTGTGTCTGACTCTTTGCGACCCCATGAATTGCAGCACACCAGGCCTCCCTGTCCATCACCATCTCTAGAAATTCACTCAGACTCACGTCCATCGAGTCCGTGATGCCATCCAGCCATCTCATCCTTGGTCGTCCCCTTCTCCTCCTGCCCCCAATCCCTCCCAGCATCAGAGTCTTTTCCTGATCCCTTTTTCATTGACTATTTTAAAAAGTGGCTGTCTCCCTGTGAATGTTAACAAGATTTTTTCTTAATTTTAAATTCTGTCTTACTACCTCCCTGCCCTCAAAACAATTCTGGACTACACACTACTCTTACGGTTTTATCTACAGAGCTGTGGGTCTGAGTCGTAGGGCCCTCGAATTCCAAAAACACTAAGACTATGATTGGGAAGCCTTATAACCCTGAAAGTTGCTGGGATAAATGTTGGCATTACTTTTGTTCCATTGTAGTTCAGTAAAAAATTAGTCTACGTGTATGATTTTATCCTTTTCAGAAAGTTCTGGTGGAGGGGAAGAAGTGGTGGAAATCTACTATCCCAGATCACTGTAGAAATGGGGAGAATTAATGTGCAGTTCAAACATCAGTGCTTAGCTTTCCATGGTAAGCATCGTCAATAGGCAATATTAGTTTAATCTATGCTTTATTTATTTTTTTTCTGCACCATATTTTTTTTTCTCAAAGGCATGTGTTAAAGAATGATACCCAAGAATCTATTTGGTTATGACTCCTTTCTTAAAATTCCCAAAAGCTTGAGAAAAGTATCTTGGGGAAATTACTGTGTGTCTGGAACTTTGCCAATGATAAGGGCCCAGAAATGAAAAGACATGGCCCATAGCTATATGAGAAAGATAGACTGGAAAAGATATCATGATATTTTGTACCGACATCATCTTAGCACATTTCACAGTATAACTATTGTTATACAAAATACTGAGAGATCAGAAAAAGCTTCACAGAATGTATCTTATACGATAAAATACGATATATGTGAATTGGGGCTAAAGTCCAAGAAGATACTGTGTTGGATAATCACAAGGAAGATTCTGGAGTGGATTCTCTGGAGAGAAAAAAAAAAACAAAAAGAGTATTGGAAACAATCAAAATAGAAGGCAATTGCCTTCTGCCCTAAGGAATAGTTGATATTTAGAAACATGTAGTTACAGGGTGAGATAGCAGTTTAAATAGATAGCATTGCGTGCATAAAGTGGGCTTCCTTGAAGTCAGGGGAGAGAGAGGTATTGATATGTGCCTGAGCAGAGTGGTAACGTTTTCAGCTTGGCTCCAGATGTGTACTGGCTTGAACAAGCTTAGAGAAAATGTTGAATCTCAGGGGGTTTAGAATGGAGGGTGTGAAAGCAATGTTAAAGTGGTCGATTATAGGATCTGGCTTGAGAACGAAAACAAGAGTGGTCAGATGGGGATTACTGGTGTGGACAAAGTAGTAATTTGGGTGCTGCTAATGGTTACAGCAGAGTGTGAGGTTAGAGGAGAGTAAAAAGGAAAGTAAAGAGGGCAGGAAAGATGACAGATTATTATGTGCATCACACTACAGAGTTTCCTCTGCTATGATTCTAAGACAGTAGTTAGAGCATGTTAATTCAGAGGTCTTGAAATTAACGAAATCCAAGCGAGAACCCTGCTTCAGGACTTCATCTGTGACTTCCACCTGTCATCTCAGTGTCAGGAGTTACTCACTAGCACTAATCACTCCTCCCCTTGAGTCTCAGTTTAGTTTCAAGATCCTTCTCAGCCCAGCTATGCAGTCAGCCATTAACTCTTTATTGATATTGATATGAGAGAGAAAAAAAAAATCCCATTGCTCTCCCTGCTTAAGTATCAATTCATTGAAATTGGAATGTGAGAAGAACGCCCTTTGCTGTCTCTGCTTCAGGTGCTGCTTCTGCAGGAAGGACCTGTTTATTTTCATTTCCTATTGCATTTTCTTTTGCAATCATTTTTTTGTGACAAAAGAATATACTCCTAACCTGTTTTCTTACTGGTGCCAAAGTGTTCACCTCTGAAACTGCCCACTATTATAATATGGGGTCCTTCTAAGCTCTCATTTTAGGCAGAGTTGCCCAAGGAGTTTATGCAACTTGTTTCTGAAAGTGGATAGCAAGCTTCAGAAAGAAGTCCTATTATTTTATATTCTTCTCAGTGACTAGCCTCATTCAGAGTACACAGCAGGTACAAAATAAATACTCATTGACTTAGTTGAATTCCAAACCTTTCATATGAACCATTACAATTTAGCTAAAGAATGTATAGGCTTTAGAAGAGCTAATTAGAGCAAATAATTCTACTGACCCTGTGCTGGTTCTGAGGTACTTAGTGATAATAATACTGTTTCTGCAAGATGGATATTTTACTGTTTAGCCTGTCTGGTTTGAGAGGCTCACTGTTTTATGGTCTGTGTGTGGTGATCATTTGGATGTAATGATCAAATGGGGGTTGCCCAAATTGATCGTTATAATAGGATTCCACTGTAATTACATTTCCATAAATGATACTCAAATTCACTAGGGAAATCAACAACCCCTTGGTGTGCCTACTTCCAGCACTGATTACAAGTTCAGGTTCTATAGCACTTTCTAAGCAAAAGGTAATTAAAATTTTACAGCCCATAGTTAAGCCAAAATGAAAAGGCAGCTTTTTGTTCTAGATTCAAAGGTGCTGGTCTTTGTAGACATCAGAAGACAATTCAATTTAGAACAGGCAGATTTTGGATCTTACTCAAATTAATACATGCATATTATTGAGACAATAGAGAGCAAGCGTGTTGGAGTCAGGCAGTCATGAATTCAAATCCTAGCTCTGTTATTTCTGTATCTATCTGGATAACTTGTTTGATCTCTCTGAGTTTCCGTTTCCTCAACTTTAGAATAGGGATGATACAGTTTCTGCCTCATTAGCTTTTGGAGACCATTACATGATCTCTTTTCTGTGAACTGCTGACCACAGTGCTGGCTGAGCATCTTAGTAAGTATTCAATACACTTTACTATAACTGTCATTTAGATTTTCTTTTTAAATCCAGCCATCTTTTCCCTTTCACCATGTTTTCCAGTGAAACCATGAAAAACAACATATTTGTTTCTTTTACCATAGCAATAATTGAATATTTCCAACACCATATACATTAATATCTGGCATTCTCAGCTTGTAACTCCTCTCTTCTAGAATTCTCTGACTCAGCATCCATGTCTAAGACATAAGTATGTGTGTACTGTTATGTCTGACTCTTTGTGACACCCATGGACTATATAGCCAGCCAGGCTTCTCTGTTTATGGGGATTCTCCAGGCAAGAATACTGGAGTGGTTTGCCATTTCTTTCTCCAGGGGATGTTCCCAATCCAGGGATCAAACTGTGTCTCTTGCGCCTCCTGCATTGTCAGGCAATTTCTTTACCACTAGCGCCACCTGACATATTTGTGTCCATTTCCAGGCTGGAATTTTTGTGTTTTATCAGATTAATTAAAATTTCATCGAGTTTATTGTCTTAAAGCATCTCATCACTCTAAGTATGCGCTAAGTCACAAGATGGTTCCAAACATGCATTCCCATAGTGGAGTCCCACAAAGGGTGCAGGAGGAGGCATCTTCACATCAATCTAAATACCATTATGCCATCAAAATAACATTTAAGATAACATACCAGCTTTTGAGCCCTTTCTAAATGCTAGGAAAACTTGTAAAGCATTGCATTTTAGTTGAGAAATTACTCAACTCAGCAGAAATTTAGCCAACAAAAATCATCCTCTCTAAAAAAAAAAACAAACTGGAAACAAATGTGTCATCCTTTGCCACCCAAGTAGTCTGTACTCTGTCATCAAAATTTATTGGTGAGTTGTGTTATAAAGTTCAAGTGTCAGTGAAACCATTTATCAGGATACAAAAAGAATGGACTTGACAATGCGCAAAGCAGCCACTTTTTGTTCTTAAGAAGCATGTTCAAAAATGAACTTGTTCTAGTAGTCATCAAGCTTCAGAAAAATTAAAAGCCCCTATCCAGACCGACCTCCTAGTTTTCATTCTTCTTTTAAATTATTATTTCTTGGTTAGTTTAACAATAAGAGACAGTGAGAACAATGGCCCCTCTAACTGTGGGACTCAAACAAGCTATGTTACAGGGACACAATCCTTAGGTTAGTTTTGTTAAATGGGAAGAACCGCATGGGCAGAAATTTGTACAGAACATATTCTAACATTTCTATTGCTCACACTTTTCTTTTTTATAATATACTTCCTTTCTCTTGAGTTTCTTCCTTTAAGTGCCTTCCTAACCCTTGGGATTTTTGTTTTTGACTTCCTTATAATTTATATTTTTGTTACTCTTCCCAGTAATTCTTTCATTATGTATTTTATTTACTTTTATAAAACTATTTTTGGGGGCTGCACCATGCAGCATGTGGGATCTTAGTTCCTTGAGCAGGAATTAAACCTTCCCCCCTGCAGTGGAAGTGCAGAGTCTTAACCACTGGGCCACCAGGGAGATACCTTTATAAAACTATTATTGAATATTAGTATATTTTTGTTTCTGACCTCTCCATTTTATTATGAAGAGAATACAAAATGATCAACTCAAAGACTGAATTCTACAATCTAGAACATAGCTCAGTATTTAATGTTTATTGAGTGTTTTCTCTATCCCATGCTTTGTGCTAAGTATTAAAATTGCAGTAGATCAAGAAGGATGAAATCATTAAAAAAATATTGCAGGAAAATATAAGTCAAACTGTGCTACATCCTTTAATCACATTTTAAAAATGTATAATTGCCTTATGGTCCAGCTATTGATAGTTACTGCCACTGAACAAACATCAAGATAAATATCAGATTTGTTCTTTGGGGTCCAGTATAAATCACAGTTGTTGCGCTCTCTATAAATTCTCCAACATATTTTTGCTGATATTATTTGCTTAAGGTGACCATCTGAAGCCATCCACCAGCCAGTCAATAGAGTTAATACCAAAGTATTTGATCACAACATATTTATAGCATATGAACTTCATATATATTATACATTATATTACAATGTAAGGTACATTGCAACAAATTAAAAAAAATTTAACTTAATTGATTGTAATTAATTTACATAGTTTTGAACTATTTTTTTTCACTGTTAAAAACATCTGGAAAAGTTGTTAAATTTTCTAGCTAATTCTTCATACTGCTGCTGCTGTTGCTGCTGCTAAGTCGCTTCAGTCGTGTCCGACTCTGTGCGACCCCATAGACGGCCCCCAGCCAGGCTCTGCCCTCCCTGGGATTCTCCAGGCAAGAACACTGGAGTGGGTTGCCATGTCCTTCTCCAATGCATAAAAGTGAAAAGTGAAAGTGATGTCACTCAGTCATGTCTGACTCTTAGCGACCCCATGGACTGCAGCCTACCAGGCTCCTCCGCCCATGGGATTTTCCAAGCAAGAGTACTGGAGTGGGGTGCCATTGCCTTCTCTGATTTTTCATGCTACCCGCCTCAGCTACTCTCATCCCTATCGCACACTTAGTCATTTTTCCACACCTGGTCAAATTTTATGCTGTTTTCTTGATCTTTGCTTGGGCTTATCATCATATAGGGACCTTTACTCTTTATTGATTCAATCCAGGCTTTCAAAATAAAACACAGATGGGAAATGGGAACTTAAAAACTTGTTCTTGACCCCTTGTCTCTCTCCCAATTTCCTGCTGAGATTATCATTATTAGTTCATGGAAGAAGCCCTGGAACATCTGGATATCCAGGCTTAATTTAGAAGGTACCTGAAAGGTGTATACTTGTTTAAACAATGTGATTAACCAAGGTGGTGGAGACGATTAAGAACTAGGTGATTTGGAAATATGCTCTACCTTCCTTTCAAATCTAGGGTGAGGGCAATGAGTACAGTGAGAGAGAGTGCAAATCTAGGGGACTGCTCATGATGTTTACCTTCAGAAAAAACTAATATGATTGCTCTGAAAGTGAAGTCGCCTAGTCATGTCCAACTCTTTGTGCCCCATGGACTGTAGTCTACCACGCTCCTCTGTCCATGGGATTTTCCAGGCAAGAATATTGGAATGGGGTGCCATTTCCTTCTCCAAGATAACAGAGGCAGCACCAGCATTTTCTGTAGTGCTGGACTGAGGACAGCCTGTCTTCACTTGCACCTGAAAAATAGGGAGATGCGCCACGTGACTTAAAAGAGAGTTCCCTGATTTACAATTCATTTGATTTACAGTTCATTTGACTCACTGAAAAACAAATTCACCTCTTTATCTTCATTGACTTCCAGGCCACGAGTGCTTGAGAGATATGCACCATGGGCCAGTCCAAGCATGACCAGCCAAGGAGCTATCACAATTAGTTTAAGTTGATGCAGTTAGGTCATAAGTCAAAGAAAAAGCTTGGTGGTTCTGTGCAAAAGCAGTATTGGAATGGCAAATAAAGAAACAGGAGAAAAGAGAAGAAAAAAGAAAACCGAGTACAACTATAATGAAATCTTTTGAAGAGATACTATTAAAACTTAAAATGTATTTCTGAAATGAAATAAGACATATTATTTTATTTTAAATTTAAAAGAGAGATTAACAAAATAATATAGTTCAGAAACAATTCAGTCTTCATTTATTTACTTGTGTGTTTAATGCATGCATTATTCAGAATCTATTGTATTAGGCATAGTGTATTTAACAGGATACAAGATAGATGTTCCTGTCCTTAAAGAACTTATATTTGAGTGAGAGAGAGAGAAAGCAAGCAAGAGATCACAATATAAGAGAATGATAAATTGTGTGAAGTGCCAGGAAGACAGTGAGAACAGTGCAAAGACAGGACACAAATAGGAGGGGGGTGGGGGGATATGGACTACTTTGTATACTGTTGTAGGTAAATCCTGTCTATGGAAGAGCTGGCACAGTTCCAGAGAGTTCAAGTAATTTAACAAATGAGTATTATTTTAATTACAGTGAACTATGCCTGAAAGACTCGGCTGATACAGGAAGGATCTCAAATGTCCTATGAAGTCTAAGTGAGCTTGTAAGTTTGGAGCATGATGAACACAAGAAGAATGATCAAGATAAAGGAGAACAGATAGTCAGAGATCTATAAATTTTGTATGAATTCAACTTTGGGGCTATAAAAAAAAGTAGGAAAGAGGTTGGATCACTACATGGTAATATTTTAATTATGAAAAGATGATTCTGGCAGCTATCTGGAGAATATGTAAAGGGACCTCTGGTGCAGGAACAGGAGTGGGCAGGGTTATTAGGAAGCTATTGTGTCATATAACATGTGTGTGATGATGCTGGATTGAACATGCCTATGGCCATAGAGATAGTAATAGAAGGGTGAATTTAAGATATATTTTGAAATAAAACCAATTATACATACTGATATAGTTGGATAGGGAAATACAGGACTCAAAGGTTATTCTTAGGAGTTTTTTGGTTTAAGAAATTGACTATGTGGTAGTGTAAAGGTCCAGATAGTCAAGGCTATGGTCTTCCCAGTGGTCACATACGGTTGTGAGAGCAGGACCTTAAACAAGGCAGAGCACCAAAGAATTGATGCCTTCAAACGGTGGTGCTGAAGAAGCTCTTGAAAGTCCTTTGGACAGCAAAGAGATTAGACCAGTCAAACTGAAGGCAGATCAACCCAGAATATTCACTGGAAGGACTGATGCTAAGTTGAAGCTCCAGTATTTTGGTCATCTGATAGAAACAGATGATTCATTGGAAAAGTCTCTGATGCTGGGAAAGATTGAGGGCAGAAGGAGAGGGCATCAGAGGATGAGATGGCTGGACAAGCAACACTGATGCAATGAATGTGAACTTGGGCAAACAAACTCTGGGAGGTGGTGAGATACAAGGAGTCCTGGTGTGCTGCAGTCCATGAAGTTGCAAAGAGTCGGACATGACTGGGTGACTGAACAGCAATAAAATGTGGTAATGATATTTAATGAGATCAGAAAGACTAGGAAAAGTAAACATTTGATGGAGAGGGGCAAGATCAAGGCTTCAGTCCTAACCATGTTAAGGTTAAGAAGCAACTGAGATATTGAAATGGAGATACTGAATGGGCAGATATGAGTCTAGGATGCAAAGGGAGTAAGTGGGTAGAGATACAAATTTAGGAGTTACCAGCATGTTGATAAATATTTCAAGTGAAGGAATGGATAAGGTGAGTCAGAGAGAGAGTACAGACACATTGTGAAGATAGTTTTGGTGTGAAAGGGAGCAGACAACTGGGCAAGAGTCAGGGCATCCTGTAGCATCAAGTGAGACTGCCTTCTGTTTTTAAAACAATATTAAAGTCTATTTATTGAATAATATGAGTCAGGCACTATGCCCATTGCTTCAAATAAATAAATTATTTACTGTTAACAATACCAAGAGGTTATTACTAGTATACCCCCCATTAGATGAGAAAAGAGATTTATAGAAAATGTAATCAAATTGTTCAGGATAGGAGATAGGGAATTGGCAGTGATAGGGTTTGAATTTCCACAGTTTGACTCCATAACTGCCATGTTGTATTATCTGCCACCATAGCATGTTTGTATGTTAATATAAGTGGAAAAATAGAGACAAGCAATAGCTATGAAGAAGGTATTAGTACTGTAGCACAAATAGAATAAATCACCACTGCAATAGGGACAAAGGCAAAAAGAAAAAATGGGTGTCAGCAAACCAATTTCATGCTAGGAAGAGAAAGAAGACTTTTCTGATAGATCTTGTACTCAGAGAAGTATGGTGAGTTTCCCTTATTAAAACAAAAGAGGGGAAGGATATGACAGTTTTAAAGAAAGCAACATTTTAGAAATAGTTGTATTCCATAATAGTTATCTCAGATCAAATTGAAGAAATAAACACCTGTGCAGAAGAAATTTACAAAGAAAAGGAAATTATGAGCTAAATAACATGAGATATGGAAGAAAGATCTGGGATACCTAATGATAAGTATAATTACTAAAGGACAAAGGGAACAGATGAAAAATAATGAACAAAGTAGTGCATATCAGTTCACTGAACTGAGGGGAAAAACTTGAAATCTCATAATGGACCACTGAGTTCCAGTAATAATTAATAAGATTCACATACCACACATTGTGGTAAAAATTTAGAAACTATAATGTTATAGAAAAAAAAGTTAAATGTTTTCTAACCTCCATAAGCCCAATGGAAGTCAGAAGATAATGGAATACTGTTTTCAAAATGTTCATAAGAGAAAATAATAATTAACCTACAATTGTGAATCCAACAAAACTTCAAATTCAGTATTGAAGATAAATAGGGATATGTTCAGAGAAAAATAAGAATGCAAGAATGTTTACAACCCACAGCAGTTCATAGGAGGAAATTTCTGCACAAAAAAGCAAATGAAACCAGAAGAGAAGTGTGGCAGAGACAGCCCCATGTGTTCACCACCCTATTTCCGCTGTGTGGTGACTGCCGTCAGCTGGAGGCCATACTGCAGGTTCTGACTAATGAGCCATGAAAGGGAGGGACATGTAATCCTAAAGCAACATCACAATATGAGGAGGTCTTATTGGTTTGAGGTCCTGACTTATTTTAGGGAGACGGAGCTCCATTCACCTTCATCTGACATTTTCTATGAGTGAGAAATACATTTTTGACAGTAACCCTCTGAGATTTCAGAGTTAATTTGTTGCTTTAGCCTACACTGTCTATCTGGCTAATACAAAAATGCCAAAATCAAGAAAATAATGAGCAAATATGTTAGTAAACATGTAGAAATCTAAACAAACATGATTTGTAACTCTGTGTGTAAAAGAATAAAAATAATGAAGATATTTAATTTATGAGTTAATAAAAATATCAGTACTGAGATGGTATTATAGCTAAACAACAAAATCCATTACCTCTCCTTCTTGGTACATTTCTCAGCCTCTCTGGCAGTCATCTGTGGTCATGTGACTAAGATGGTCTCCACGATGTTTTCCCCTCATGGCTCCTTAGAATGAAGATAATCTTCAAGATGACCTTATGAGTGGCATTTCAAAAATAGTTGGAGCTGCAAGGTAGAAGCAGAATGATTCTGAATCACTGCTTGAAGTGATCACCAGTATCTCTTCTGGGACTTTCACCTGACTGTGAAATAAACTTTTGTTATGTAAATTCATTAAGATGTTTGTGGATTATTAAATAAAGGCAATTAAAGATTACCTAATCTTAAAATCTTTAAGCCACTTACAAAATTGACCATATTCTAGTTCATAAAGGAAGACTCAATGAATTTTACAAAAAGAAGTGTCACATCATTTTCTCTGACCAAGTGCAATTATATTGGAAATCAATAAAAAGGTCAATAAAACAAGACATCTTTAAATAAGAAATCAAGTTTATAAATAACTCTTGAGTCAGAAAAGAGACAGTAATAAATTTTTTAAACACTTAGGTCTGAAAAGTAATGAAACTGCAGTGTGTCAAAATTTGAAAAGTATAGCTAAAGAAGTAGCTAGAAGAAAACGTATAGCTTGAAATGCTCATGTTCAAAAGAGAAAGGGCTAAAAATTAAAAGCTAAAAACCTAACTTAAGGTAAAAAAGGAACCCAAATATAGTATAAAAAAGGAAATAATAAGAACAGAAATAAATGAGAATAGAAAATAAATTTGTTATCATCTTCATTTTTACAGAAAAATAATCCAAGAAATAGAGAAGGTGAATAACAAAATCTAAAAGGAATAATTCTTCAGCAAAACCAACAGACAAAACTTTGGTGAAATTAATCAAGATAAAAGGATAGAAGATACAAGTTAGATAAAAATTGGAGTGAAAAATGGGTCAGAACTTCAAACAATAGCGTTTCTAAAGCTACCATGAGGGCAAATCAGCAGAAACAACAGTGAAAACTCTCGCTTTGGTACAGGGTTCCACCTAAAGTCAGCATTTGGGAAGCTGAATAGCCTATTGCTTACTTTAGCTAGCTGACATTCCTGAATTCTGCATTATCTATGCTTATATGATTCATAGTTTCCTTTCATAAATAATCACTGCAACTATACTAATAAGAGCAAAGTATAACATTTGAATTTATTGTTAATATTGAAATAACTTCAAATATAGGCAAGCATTTTAGATATGACTTAAAAGAAAAATCTCCTGAATGTTATATGGTAAATTGCATCAATCAACTGAAGCATAAATGTTGAAAGAATCATTAAAAAAGTCAAATACTCTACTAATTAGTGATGCTGTGAGCACTTACTTTCATGAACAATGATTATCAAGAACTAAATAAGTAAGAAAATAGTGACAATGAAAACTTTAAGGACAGAGTATGTTGGCTACATAATTTTATAAAGAAACTTTTTTTATTTTTTCAGCTCTCATCTACTTGCAAACTACATAATACAGCACAGAATCATAGAGTTTAGATTATATGACAATTCTAACTTGGGTAGAATTATTTGATATTAACTCTGGCAGACATACTGTTATGTGACCCACAATGAGTCACACCCTTGTATAATTTCCTCTCTTTGAGTGCAGTGAAAAAACTGTGTCTTGTTTCCATCCAAAAGAATATAATGAAAATGATGAGATGCCCCTCTTTGAAAAGGGTACCTTATATGCCAGAAGTGATGATTTGTCATGCCGCTGATGACATATTCTATACAACTGTTTTAACATACTAAAGAGACCTGCTCTCTGTCTGGTTTTAGGGAGGCAAACTGTTGTGTCCTAGAGAACATTATATGACAGGGAGGGTCAGATGACACCTTGAAGAATTTAATTCCGCCTACACCCAATGAATTTATTGACCATTCATAATCTGTACCATGATACATGGATTTGGGCTTTGAGGTTGGTCTAATCTGTACTATCATACATGGATTTGGGCTTTAAAGCTAGCCCAGCATGTCATGGATTCTTATCCGGTGACTTGCTAGTTATATGACTTGTTTTTTTCAAGTCTTCTGAGAATTAGTGTTTGCAATGGCAACATAAGAACAATGTTGGTTGCTTGTAGTGTTAGTATGAAGACTGACATTATGTATGTAAAATGTCAGACATGCAGTTGGTTCTCAGTTATGGTTATTATCAGAAGTAAGGAGTGGAGGTCACCGACCTATCCAAACCTCTACTTTTCATCTGGTAATGGCATTCAGAACATCACTGGGAGGGAAAGGAAAGCCCTTGCCTGGTACATAATGTGTTCATTAAGAGGAAGCTGGGCTTTTCTGCTGCCTCTGTGGCAAAGAACTTGCTGCAATGCAGGAGACCGGGGTTTGATCCTTGGGTTGGGAAGATCCCTTAAGGAAGGCATGATAACCCATTCCAGTACTCTTGTCTGGAGAATTTCACGGACAGAAGAGCCTGGCGGGCTATAGTCCATAGAGTCGCACAGAGTCAGACATGATTGAAGCAACTAAGCAGCAGCAGCAGCAAGAGGTAGCTATCCAAATACTAACACTGCCTTTTCTCTCGTACACCTCGGGTGACACTAGTGGTAAAGAACCGGCCTGCCAATGCCGACAGACTTAAGAGTCACAGGTTTCATCTCTGAGTCGGGAAGATCCCTTGTCTGGAGAATCCCATGGACAGAGGAGCCTGCCAGGCTACAGTCTATGGGGTCACACAGAGTCGAACACACACATATATACACAGGTTTCCCCAGTAGCTCAGTGGTAAAGAATCCGCCTGCCGATACAGGAGACACAGAGAGCAGGATCAGGAAGATCCCCTGGAGGAAGAAATGGCAACCCACTCCTGTATTCTTGCCTGAAAAATACCCTGGACAGAAGAACCTGATTGGCTACAGTCCATGGGTTGCAAAGAGTTGGACATGACTGAGCAACTGAGCATGAGCACATACATAGGTAATGTACATGGAAAGAAAGAGATAATGCCAATGCCCAAAGCAGCTCATCTGAAGAAATTTGTTCAAGTATAGTTAATTTACAATGTTGTGCGAGTTTCAGGTGTATAGCAAAGAATATATGTATGTGTATATCTGTAAGCGTCGGACACGACTGAGCAACTTCACTTTCACTTTTCACTTTCATGCACTGGGGAAAGAAATGGTAACCCACTCCAATGTTCTTGCCTGGAGAATCTCAGGGACGGGGGAGCCTGGTGGGCTGCTGTCTATGGAGTCGCAGAGTCGAACACGACTGAAGCGACTTAGCAGCAGTAGCAGCAGCATATCTGTATATATATATGTATTATTTTTCAGATTCTTTTCCATTATAGGTTATTACAAGGTATAGTTTCCAGTTCTATACAGTAGGTCCTTGTTGTTCAGTTATTTTATATAGTAGTGTGATGTTAATCTTAAACTCTTAATTTATCTTTCCAACATGAACTTCTAAATACTAAAGTTGCCCCCCAAATTAGGATCTATGATCTGTTCTGAAACAAGTTTTTATTCTGAAAATACTCTTCAAGATGTTTCAGAGAAGAAACTATTTCTCTTATAAGCTATCATTACCATTTCTCTCTCAGAAAATGAAGCCATAATTTTCGGGAAGGAAGTGAATGCAAATATACATCTTCGACTGTGTTCCTCACATCTTCCAGCATCCTGCAATTCCATCTTTTACTTTTCAGTCTCGGGATTCAGATCCATCCATTGTGTAATTATATTTCTTCAAGAGAAATTGATGAGAATGTGAATACTCAGAAACAGTATCTTGTTTCTTCAGATAAAACACAATATTTTCTATTTCTATAGATAACTTGAAAAGCTGGAGCAATCAGTACCCATCACTCCCCACTCAGAAAAATGCATAACCCTGCTGCCTACAAAGCACTGGTTCTCATCTGTGACCTTAAACAGCAAACAGACACAGTCACACTTTAGGATTTTAGATGCAGGTGAGCTTAATATTTCTAAATTATCTATGAAGAGCACTTAACAGATTCAATACTTTCACAAAAACTATCTCCTTTGACTCTCTCAGGCAGAAGGTATTATTATTATCATGTTATAGAAAGGGAAACATAAGTATATAAATGCAGAAAAAGTAGGTGCCTTTCTCAAACCCACTTTATAAGTAAATGGAAGGCCAAACCTAGCTCCTGGCATCTCTTCTCCTTAATAGTGCTTTCAAAACTTATAATGGATGTGCTTCCTACAATGATGACCTTGAGTTTTTGAGAGCTGATGAAACCTGGGTTTGAATCTCAACTTTTCTTTTTACTAGCTATGTGACTACTAGCGAGCAATTTAAACTCTTTACAATATCATTTTCTGACATGTAAACTGGGGTGATAACTGGGTATTTAGGCTTATGAAAGATTAAATGAGATAATATTTGCACAACACTCAACACTAATCAGAACCTCAGTATTAACTCTAGTAATTGTCATAAGAAAGCTTGTGTTCTGTTATTTTTTATAAATAATTCTCTACATAAGAAATATTCAGCATATGATACCAGAGATGGTTCTAAGAATTAAAAAAAAACTTTACTATTTGTAAAAATGAAATAAATTTCTTTTCCTGGAGTGCATAAAAAATGAAACACTTATCAAGTTGCACTTCAAATAGTATAGGCTTTTCCATGCTCTCAAGAAAGCATGTTTTCACAGGTAAAAGAGGCAACATATGCCTTTTGTCATTCTAAAAAACCCAGGTGGGATAGTTTCAGTGAAGTGTCAGGAAAAGAAAAAAATATATATATATATATGTATACATTTTTTAATGATAAAAATAGTTTCTCTAAGATCTAACTATTTTATCTTTACAGCTAAGCTAACTCCCTTATATACAATCCCAATCAAGAAAAACATAAAGCTATATATCACTACAGAACTTGGTAAACAGATTTTTAATTGATTTTTGAATGTTTTATTGATTTATCAAAATAACTTGATATTTTGGCATCAGGTAGATAGGCACAGCTTCAGAGAAGGCAAGATAAAAATTATATTTCATCAAAGACAGATTATGGGTAGGAAGATGTTAAGGTAAGTGTTTCAAATATTTTTTAGTGGCTGCTTTTTAAAGTTTTCTTTATGCTTATATTCTTAATATTAACATGTACATATTGGCAAAGTCAGGAGAATAAGTGAAGTAATTGCAAGTCAAAGAGCTATGTAGCATAAACATGACCATAATGAAAGTTTTTCACTGTTTCTAATAATGAAAAATAAATCAAATAATCATTTGTTTCTAGAAGGTAAACTAAGGAAAAAGTTCTCAAAATTAGCTTTAGAGATTTTAATTGTGACTTAATGTGTTCTTGGAAGAAGCAATCAGGATAAAATACACATACGATTCTCTCAAATTAAATGAGGGAACTTTGTCCCAGTTAGACTGTTGGTTTTTCAGCTAATGAATTCAAAAAGTATGAATTCAAAACAGAACAACAAAACAGATTTTGATCCTATTTCAAACTTCTTCACTGGAGAGTAAGAAGGACTGCAAGTCTGTTATTACCAAGCAATGACTTTAGATGGCATCAGTAAAGATCCTGATTTTTTTGAACATCATGTGGATGATATGCATCATCACTGAGCTGAGATCACAATGAAAAGAATCACTGAATCACCACTCAACAAATGGATTTCAGAGCCAATAATTTTTATCTTAAATGTAAATGAATGAAAAACATACGGAAAGAAATTTAGCTCACAGAGTGACTGAAGGCTTGTGGAAGCGTGCCAAGACAAAAAGATCATCTTCATGCATTATATTTCAAGAATCTTTGGTCTTAAGCATCATAGTTTCAAAGAAATTTCCCTGCCCAAAGATATGCACAGAGAGTCCTGTTGTTTCCATTACACTGTGGATAGTGGGAGTCTGTTCCTAAGCTCGTACAGTTCAGTTTCAGGTAGTTTGCAGGGCAAAGATCTTGGAATGCCCCTCTGGAAGAGATTTCTGTGACTAGATACTGTCATGAGTGGCCTGACAAGTGAGAAAAAAAGTCTTCTCCGCTCTGAGTCGTGACAGGTGGGAGGAGTACGACCAACAGGGGTTTTGCCCCTCGAGGGGTTTTGGTTTTTCTGCCTCATTTCTGAGCAGTTATCAAACGGGTTTAAACGTGCTTCTCTCACTTCGCCTCTTAATATTCTGTTTCCATCCTGCATTCGTTAAGGTTCTTTGGGCTACATTGAATATCAGAAATCAAATGGAGCCAATGCAAGCAAAGAGGAAAGAAACGAGGGAAGCAGGAAGCAAAAAGCCTTCAGGAGTACAGGGCATGCAGTCTCTCTGTCTTACATCTTTGGTCTTCTTATCACCTGTGTTTTGCTTTTGACTCTCCACAGTTCAACTTTTTTCATCTCTTCAAATAAAAGGAAGAAAAATAATCATTTATGAGCCGAAAATGACTCTCAGCCATAATTATAAATTCTTGAGCAAGAATTAACTCTGAATGTCTTAGTCAGGGGCCCTTCCCTCACCAGTCCAGTCACCTGTGATCAGGGTTGTGGGATCCTTAGATGACAAACATTGCTGTCAGAGCTAGAGTATGAGGTTGACATGTGACTAGCAGTTCTGAAAGAAAGGGGGCTCAGTTGAGCCTAGAAATTGTCTTTACATTTTATTTTTCATTGTCATGGGAAAGATGCTAATATAGACAGGGATATTCTGCATCCCTTTATTCGGCAACTAGAGCCTTTTCCCTCTTCTGGAACACTACTTCGTTTTTTGTTTCTAATATGGATGCACCAAACAGACAGTGATATGGGGAAAAATTTCGCAAAGAGCTTGCAGGTGAGGTGGTACTGGGGAAACAACTTTGGTAATTTAGTTATCATACCTTAAAGATTATAACTCTGTTCTGGCTCACCCTAACCCTGTGAGTGTATAACCTGAAAACTAAAAGAGAGGGAAATAATGCCTCTAATTCACTAAGAGAGCTGTGAGACATGAGCTTTAAATAAAGGATGTTCTAAATAAGAGCTACAAAATTGTGAGAGATGCTGAGGTGATTTATTACGCCTTCACTCCTAAAAGGCATCTATTACCATGTCGATTTTCCATAGGATGTCTGTTTTAAATAGAAGAGTTAAAGTCATAATTCAGTCATGTCTGACTCTTTGTGACCCCATGGACTGCAGCATGTCAGGCTTCCCTGTCCATTACTAACTTCCAGAGCTTGCGCAGACTCATGTCCATCGAGTCAGTGATGCCATCCAACCATCTTATCCTCAGTCATCCTCTTCTCCTGCTTTTAATCTTTCCCAGGATCTCGGTCTTTTCCAGTGAGTCAGTTCTTTGCATCAGGTGGCCATAGTATTGGAGTTTCAGTTTCAGCATCAGACCTTCCAATGAATATTCAGGACTGATTTTCCCTTAGGATTGACTGGTTGGATCTTCTTGCAGTCCAAGGGACTCTCAAGAGTTTTTCCCAACCCCATTTCAAAAGCCTTAATTCTTCAGCATTCAGCTTTCTTTAAGATGGGGTGGCAAGAATACACAGAAGAACTGTACAAGAAAGATCTTCATGACCCAGATAAACCTGATGGTGTGATCATCACCTAGAGCCAGACATCCTGGAATGAGAAGGCAAGTGGACCTTAAGAAGCATCACTTTGAATAAAGCCAGTGGAGGTGATGGAATTCCAGTTGAGCTATTTCAAATCCTAAAAGATGATGCTGTGAAAGTGCTACAATCAATATGCCAGAAAATTTGGAAAACTCAGCAGTGATCACAGGATTGGAAAAGGTCAGTTTTTATTCCAATCCCAAAGAAAGGTAATGCCACAGAATATTCAAACCACTGTATAACTACACTCACCTAACACACTAGCAAAGTAATGTTCAAAATTCTCCAAGCCAGGCCTCAACAGTACATGAACTGTGAGTTTCCAGATGTTCAAGATGGAAGAAAGAAGAAAAAAAAAAAAAAAAAAAGGCAGAGGAACCAAAGGTCAAATTGTCATCATCCATCGGATCATAGAAAAAGCAAGAGAATTCCAGAGGAACATCTACTTCTTTACGGATTATACCAAAGTCTTTGACTGTGTAGATCACAACAAACTGTGGAAAATTCTTCAAGAGATGGTAATACCAGACAACCTTACCTGCCTCCTAAGAAATTTGTATGCAGATCAAGAAGCAACAGTTAGAACTGGACATGGAACAACAGACTGGTTCCAAATTGGAAAATTCCAAATTTTCCAGGCAAGAGTACTGGAGTGGGGTGCCATTGCCTTTTCCAAGGCTTGGTACATCCACTGTCTATTCTCTCATTCTTTTTCAGTCATTATGTCTTAATTTTTTTAATTTTAATTTTTATGTTGCTTGTAATTTTTCACAGGGCTCATCACCACTAAGAACTAAGGCCATTTTCTCATCTTCCTTGCAGCTACATATGATCCATTAGCCAATGGAATGTTGTTAGCATGTGCCTGGTGTTCAAATATCAGTAAATTTTCCTCAAATGAGGTGCTCACTCCTTTTGTCTTTCTGTTTTCTGCAGTGGGTACACAATGTCTGATGCTCCAACAGTTTCTTGGACCACGTGAAAATCTTGATATCTAAAGCCAGGATCTGAAGTCAGAACAGAGAGAGAGAGTGAACCTAGATCCCTGTGCTGTGGGCACATCAACACCAGAATCCACAATTTTGAAGGTAAGAAGGAAATATAAAATTTAGGTTAAATCATAGTAATTTATTTGGGCTTTTCTCTGATACTTGCGATTAAAGTCAGCCCTAACTATTTTTATCAAAGTCATCCAAACACAAAGGTGTAATGAGTGTCTATGATAGGCTAAGTAGAGGGCCAGACTTTGAGGTCATACACAGTGTCACACATATCCCTAAGGAACTTTACAGCTAACTAGTAAATAGTACACATACTTTAATTATGATACAACCAACCTACAAAGATGGCAGATATACTAGCATCATAATACAAATACATGTGTATGTTAGTTGCTCAGTTTTGTCCAACTCTCCACAACCCTGTGGACTGTAGCCTGTCAGGTTCCTCTGTCCATGGAATTCTCCAAGCAAGAAAACTGAAGTGGATAGCCATTCCTTTCTCCAAAGGATCTTCCCTACCTAGGGATGGAACCTGGGTCTCCTACTTTGCAGGGGAACCTGGGTCTCCTACTTTGCAGGTGGATTCTTTGCCATCTGAACAACCAAATATATACCAGAGTTAATTGAGTGCAATTTATAAGAAGGGAAACTGCGGAGCACACACAGTGCTCTGGAGTTGGACTTATTGGAGGTCTGCTGAGTCCCAGTGTGTTGTGGCTAAAAGTACCACAAGAAGCCCCTCAGCAGTAAGGGAACCATCCTTATCTTATATATCCACCATTTCACAAGGTCAGAGGCCAGATGAATAAGTGGAATCAGAAAAGAAAGAATATCAAAAACTAAGCAGGTGCTGTAAGCCTGAAGTGCATGACTGCATGATCCCCAGGCTAGCCTGCTTGTCTTAAATGACCACTTAGCCTCACAAGGCATGGCTGCCTCAGGCCTCACCATCATACGCTGCCCAGCACAGGAGAGCCTGGTGTGGCATTTCCCCACAGATAGAAGCAGTGTGAGAAATGGTGTGAAAGCACAGTGAGGTGAGAGGAAAAGTTTAACTCAGCTTGAAATGGTGGGGGAGGAACCTATAGAACTTACTCTCTACCAATCATGAATTCATTAAATCTTCACAATAGCTTCATGAGAAAAGCACTACTATTATATCTCATTTTTGAAATGAGGAAACAGAGATGTTGATCACTGTGTAAGTTCACACCGGAGTTGGGATTTGAATCAAGGCAGCAAGAATCTGCCTCCTCCCTACCATGTTCCCTCTCCATGAAGCTGTCCCCCAGTACAGGAAAACAGCTAACATGGCCTGATATGGGATATGTGCAATACTGTGCTACATGCTCTGTATATGTGATTTCACTTAATCTTCAGAATAATCCTAGGAAATAGATGCTATATTAACCCTGTGTTATAGATGAGTAAACCACAGATCAAAAAATTAACTTAATTATCCCAAAGTGAAATAGCTTTAAAATCAAAGAGCTAAGATTTCAACCTTGGTCTCATAGACTCCAGAATATGTGCTGATAACCAACACACCATATTACGGAATGTACAAGATGGATGTTGGAAGAAAGAAAAGGGGACATTAATGTAATTCAAACTGAGTGTAGGCAACAACAGGAATCTAAAATGGGAGAGCCAGGGGCAATGAGTACCCCTGCATTCTTATATCATTAATGCAATAATTTATTTTCCTTTTTAAAAGTGTATGTTTTATTCATTGATATAAATATAATCATAAACTGCATTGCATGGGAAAGTTCAGGAAAGGAGCAGGCTTTGACTGCAGGAGATCTAAAATTAACAAAGACCCCCTTCTGAAGTTTAGCTTGGGGGGCCCAGAATTTAAATTTATACCCCCCAGCTGGACTGGAAAAATATAAAAGCCAAACAGCCCAGTTAGCCTTGGAATCCTTATATTGCCCTCCAAGAAGCATACGTTCTGATTGAGTGTTGAGCACAGCAGGAAATATCATTACAGACCTGGAATCCAGACTTCTACCAGAAAATGCGAAGCATCTGGCAGTTTTGAAAGGTAATCTTTCCAGATTTACTTTCACATAAACTATACCCCACTTCGGCACTAGAAATCATGGGGGAAGATTGTTTTTAATATAGTGGTTCAGAGAAGAGCACAGGAAAAATAAATGAAGACAGCATTTCATCTCCAGGTCTTGATTAGCAAAAACAGCATCCCTAGACCTCACTTATTTGTTAAGAAATGTGGGCTCACTTGGATGGTCTTAGGACATTTCCCAGTGCCTCCTATGTAGTACATTAATTCCCAGGGAATTCTGTGGGGCGCCTCTTTTCAGAAGCAATTGGCCATTGATTACCCATTAGTTTGGTGGTTGTTATTTTTCTCTACAGGAAACTAACTGAAGTTTCAAATTATCTTCCATGAATTCACTGTGAGCACAGCACTGAGTTCCTTTTTATTAGTTGGAAAGATAGGTTTCTTGTTTTGCTTTTTTTTTTTTAATTATATCTCCAATTTGAAATCCACATGGATTGAAAGGGAAATGTATTCCTTTTTATTTTATTTTCTTATTTTTGGAAAAAATGTGGATTGACCTATGCCTAAACAATTAAGAAAACATTTTCATAGCTTTCATTGTGCTTCTAAGATCTCTTAGATGATTTTTCTCAGCACAAGACCTATTATAAGCAAGAGAAGGTCAAAGTATAGGTTAATCTCAGAGGGGGAAGTAGACAGAAACTAGAGCAAAACAGGCCAACTTGAGAAATTCTGAATTTCAAAGTATGCCATGTTCTCTACATCATGAAATGGAAACAAGAGAGTTAAAGGGGAAAAATTGGAAATTGTCATTTGTAACAAAATACACACTGTGAGATGTTTAAACTGTATGCAAAATGTGAAAGCCAAGCTGAAAATGTACATTATCAAGATTGTCCACTGCATTATCATTTGTCCAAAAGCAGAGCATGAATTTGGATCTTAATTACAATGAAAGCAAATGTATAAAAGAAAAGTTTATTTCCTATTGTCTATCTATAATTGATTGTGTGACAAATAATTGTGCTGCTATTATGTATGGCAGATAAGTAACTTGGGTAGAAATCTTGCCCTACACAGCAACCAAACAGCTGTTTATCATTGGCCTAATTATCAAGTTAATGAGATGCTAATTTCTATATTCATAAGGCATGCATGAGCAAGTATGAGTGTATGCAAAACACGGTTTAGTGACAAACTTAATAAATAAAATAGCAAGGTATTGGTAAATAAACCCAAGTGGTTTTACAATCAAAGACTGATCTCACTGGGAAACCTTATGGTTGCAGGATGCATGTCCCACCCTCTACTGTTTTTAATACACATACAACACTGACAGCGGCTTTCTCTCCCTCCACAGTCTTGATTCAGTTCCTGCCGTGTCTATAGAACTCTTATTACACTTGCTTCATGGAGGCAGAATCAGACATACTGTGCAGATTTACGGATGGCCGTTTCAATCCCTATGGGATTGTAGTGCCAGGTTTCCAATTTCCCAGTGCAAGATGGGATGCTCTTTCTTGGGAAATAAATATTATCAGGGAAATCCTTGAATAAACACAGTAGTGAAACATGCTTTTCCTTCACCCAGTCAACAGTGCCCCTGTGGGTTCAGTTTTTAAAACATCCAGATTTGGGGTTTCCATATTGATTTGGAGAGGGACCTGTTAATAATAACCGTAAGAGAAGTAATAATAACACCCAAGTAGTTAAATAATAAAGCACATGACAGTTTTCAAAATTTGTTTTTTAAGGCCTGGAGTAGCATAAAAGAAAATGATTTGGATTTGGCAGGGGGGAGAAGAATGTAAAACTTTGAGCGTGGTCGGGAAATGCTGACATGCCATTTCCTTCCTGCCGCTGAACATAAGGTCACTAAGCATGCTGTTTGGAAACAACTGATCTTCCATCACAAGATCAGGCACATTGAAGACCTACCCACACCTTTCCAGTCTGTCTATGATGCAGAAGAAGAAAAGTGGTGGGTTCAGAAAGGCTTGTTTGCCTTCAGAGTAGGGTGACAGAGTCTGACAATCAGTTTTCTCTAGTTCATTTTTCAGAAGGCAGCCATAGGCATGGTGTGTTAAACAGTCTACAGTAAAAACAAAGGAAAGACTGGAGAAGATGACACCAAGAACATGGATGATGTGTCTTTGTTTCATAGCCTGATACATGAGAATCCTGATTGAGAGGTATAGAGCAATGTCAAATCTAGAGTTGAACTATTGCGCCCTTCCTAAACTGAATGCCGACAGAAGGGCTAAATGAATGAAGGGTTTACACTGTAATATGTTCCCAATTATACTTTAAAAACTATTCCTGAAAGTAACCAAATTCAACAGCTGGTTCCTTCAGTCTAATGACATTATTCTTAATGAAAACTCTACCTTGCATTTTGTATTTATCACAAGTTGATTTACAGGATTTTCCCAGTAAGCCTGAGAGTTTACACAGCATGATAAGTCAAACTCATCATTTTACAGTGTAGTTATGGAAGCCCAAGCAATAGAGATTGCTTCTGACAGAGTCAGGACTAGATCTCTGAATTTTGCTCATTCTCTTTCCCTTTCTTCTTCAATAACCAAGCTGGAAAATGATCAGGGTGTTTAATATGGCATGCTTTGCAAATATGCTTGTAACGAGAAAAATAGAAAAGTGTCTGATGTCTGACATGATTATAAAATGGGACCTTCTGATTCTTCTATACACACTAACAATTAGTCATGTGTCTCCAGGGAAAAAGAATACAATTCACCATGTAGAATAAGAATTCTCTGCTATTAACAAAACACCTTATTTTCTAATAGAAGTTTCTCCTGGTCATTCAAAAGGGTTTTAGGAATTTTTGAGGGCTCCAGCTTATTTGTTTCAATGAATACCTATAAAAAAAACTCATCACATAATAGGAATCCCAGAAAGCGTGCCCCTGAGTTATGGAGTTGTGTCCTCCATAGTGGCAATTGAGGCAATTTTCCAAGCAATTCAGGTGCTGTTGAAGCAAACAGTGCAGTAGAATTACATGGCTGAGCCCATTAGGTTGATCACATCCAACTAATTATAAAATAATTTGATTCTGTTGGCTTGGATCAAAGCTGCCTTAATGAATTGTCCTGGATAAGTCTTAATTCTAATTGTTTCTTCAGATCCATGATGATGAGTAGCAATGACTTGTGGAAATAAAACAAAGTCAACTCTGGGATTTTGAAGGTGAGATGGGAATGCACAGCAGTGGGCTAGCCCAGAGCTTAGTATGCATCAGTGAGTTCCAATCTTTGACTTTTTGAATCAGAGTCCCCAAAAAGGAATGAGCACCTTTATTCTTAACAAGATTCTTGGCATTTACTTAAGTCTGAAAATCCTTAGGTAGGTCTTTTAACTCCAGAAAGTCAAGAATCTGATGAAGTTCTGAGTTATCTGAATGTGTATTCTTGAATGAATTAATTAACAAAAAAGTAGAAAAAAAAAACTTTAAAACCAAATATAAGAAGCAAAGAGTAGGATGAAATCAAATGAAGATATCTTAGGTTGAAGCTCCAGGATGACCAAAATCAGAAGAGAACCTAGGAACAAAGAAATTTCCCCAAATCAGAGCCAGCAAAGTGAAAATCAGAATGAGCATATGTGAAAGACATTATGCTTCACCAACCAGCATTTCATGTGAGCTGCCTGATTTCTGCAGATTACAAAGCACCCTGTTCCCATTTGCATCTGTCTGAAAGCTGGATGCTCCTCATATTTGATGCATCTCACCACTTCTACTGTACTGCATTGAAGTCGCTCTCATTTTTCCTTCTTCCAGGAAATTTTTATGTTTGTTCTTGCCAATCACCTGAGGGCACTATCAAGCCAAGGCCATTTCAAATTAAATCTTCTACTGAGGATTTTTGGATCATACTAATGCTGTGAATTCAGGCCGCACATAAGCTAAAGTGGTAAAGTGTAGTTCAGATTTTCATTGGAGATATGTTTCCTTCTTCCTCTATCCACAGTCAATGTTGAAACAAGCAAGTTTCTTTTATTGTCTCATCCTGGATGTTGAGTTTAATTTTTATTTATCCTTGCAGTGAGAATTTAAGATGGTATCTGTAGAAATCAGCTATTAGAATCTCAGAGTCTAAGCCTCTGCCTCTCTTTTCTCTCTTTCTGCCTCTGATTTAGTCAGACATTAAGTAATGTTGCATCTTACAATCAAGAATATCTTATATGTGATAAAATATAGGTTCTCTTTACTGAGATTATCTACAATTCACAGCTGAGCAATCTTGAATTTGAATAAAGAGAATGACTGCATCTGCCAAAATTAAGTTGTGGCTCACATCTTGATAACTACCTCTGATTCCATAAAAGTGAAAGTGTTTGTTGCTCAGTTGTGTCTGATTCTTTGTGACCCCATGGACTGAACCCCACCATTCTCCTCTGCCCATGGAATTCTCCAGGCAACATACTTGAATAGGTTACCATTCTCTTCTCCAGGTAATTTCCTGACCCAGGGATCGATCCTGGGTCTCCTAAATTGCAGGAGGATTCTTTACTGTCTGGGTTTCCAGGGAATCCTCTGATTTGACTCCATAGGGTTGTGGACTTTGAGATGATGACCCTCAGATTTCATTAACCACTTTAGGTTATCTTAGTGCCATTTGCTACACTTACAGACTCATTGTGAGACTGTCTTTGTCCTTTCCCTGTCAGTGCCTACCACAGACTAAGGGCTCACTTAACGTCTACTGAACCCTGTATTCTAGAGTATGTCCATCTAAATACTACTGGAGTTGGGTCAGCCCTCAAAACAGAAATTCTTCCTCACACTGGTTCCTTTTTTCTTTTCTTTATTCAATCTTAACTTGAATAATTTATAGGGAAAAATTTAATATTCTGCTGAAATGTCTTTGAATCTTTTTGTGCATTTTTTATTAGATTATAATTGTTTTGCAATACTGTTAGTTTCTGCTGCATGATGAAGTGAATCAGCTGTATGTGTACATATATGTCTGCCCTCTTTGACCTCTCTCTCCCCACATCCCACCCATCAAGGTCATCACAGAGCATACCATACAGAATGAAGAAAATCAGAACGAGAAAAACAAATATCATATATTAAAGCATGCATGGGGAATCTAGAAAAATGGTACAGAAGAACTTATTTGCAGGTCAAGAATAGAGACATAGATATAGAGAACAGATGTGTGGACACAGGGTAGGAAGGGGAGAGCGGGACGAACTGAAAGATTGGAATTGGCATATACACACTACCGTGTTAAAATAGATAGCTAGTGGGAATTTGAATAAAGCTTATATTGTTACTGAGATCTGTCTGGCAGTCACTTCTGGGCAACATTAGGAAATTATGTATGGTTTCTGGGTAGATGTTTTAATAAAATTCCACTAGGCCTCACTGACTAGTATTTCAATATGAATTTTGAGTGGACACATTCACATGACAGTAAATAGCAATCCTATTAAATTAGATAAATCCAATGTTCTCTTCAGGTTCTAACAGTTCAGTTGCTTAGTTGTGTCCAACTCTTTGCAATCCCATGAACTGCAGCACAGCAGGCCTCCCTGTCCATCACCAACTCACAGAGCTTACTCAAACTCATGTCCATTGAGTCAGTGATGCCATTCAACCATCTCATCCTCTGTTATCCCCTTCTCCTCCTGCTTTTAATCTTTGTCAGCATCAGGGTCTTTTCCAATAAGTCAGTTCTTTGCATCAAGTGGCCCAAGTATTGGAGCTTCAGCTTCAACATCAGTCCTTCCAATGAATATGCAGGACCGTTTTCCTTTAGGATTGACTGATTTGATCTCCTTGCAGTCCAGTTCAGTTCAGTTCAGTCACTCAGTAGTGTCTGACTCTGCGACCTCATGAACCGCCGCATGCCAGGCCTCCCTATCCATCACCAACTCCTGGAGTCCACCCAAAATCATGTTCATCAAGTTGATGATGCCATCCAACCATCTCATCCTCTGTCGTCCCCTTCTCCTCCTGCCCTCAGTCTTTCCCAGCATCAGGGTCTTTTCAGATGAGTCAGCTCTTTGCATCAGATGGCCAAACTATTGGAGTTTTAGCCTCAACATCAGTCCTTCCAATGAACATCCAGGACTGATCTCCTTTAGGATGGACTGGTTGGATTTCCTTGCAGTTCAAGAGACTCTCAAGAGTCTTCTCCAACAGCACAGTTCAAAAGGATCAATTCTTTTGTGCTCAGCTTTCTTTGTGGTCCAACTCTCACATCCATAGAAAAACCATAGTTTTTATTTGCAAATATGAAAGAAAATGTTGCTCTCTTGTTGTTGATATTGCTGTTAGGATCAAACATATTTCTGTGTTTTATTTTGGTTTTGTTTTGTTTTTCCACCTGAAGAAATTATCACTATAAATTCTCACTTTAACTGAAGCCAGTTTTTTGTTTTTTGGTTTTTTTTAAGAGTTATGCATTTCAAGTGGTAGTGGCTGGATGGATGATTCTCCGTCTTCACTTATAATCTGTTCATTCTCTTTCCCTCAATGAGACAATTTTTCTTTCCCTTTAGTCTGCTATTCTATTACCACCCAAATCTGACTTTTTTTGACTTCAGGTTTTTGTTTCCTTAAAACATGAATATCACATTTATCTTTCCTTTTATTTTTTCTTGATTTTTTTTATGAGTTGAGGGCCCATAAAATTCCATGACCCTGCAGCTGTCTCCTAAAACAGTTACTCTGAAGTGCCCTTAGCTGCACTCCCTTCTTCCTCCTCAGTTGCCAGCCCATGGAGTCTTGGAGGAAACTTGGAAAGCAGAAGAGCCTGTTCCAATTGTCAACAAAGCAAATTTTGAAGGAGTGACTAAAGATATTATCAGCTCTGTATGTCTCCAGTTTCTCAAATAAATGGTATTTTAGCCTGTTTAGATTGGACTAATGAAATCCACAGACTAAAGAATTTATGAACAATAGATTTCTTACAGTTCTGGAGACTAGTCGTGTGACATCAGGATGCCAGCAGGATCAAATGAGGCCCTTTTTTCAGGTCCTACACTTTTTATTGTATCCTATCCTAAGGAAACCGCCTGCAAACACAGGAGATGCAGTTTCAATCTCTGGGTCAGGAAGATGCTCTGGAGAAGGAAAATGGCAACCCACTCCAGCATTCTTGCCTGCAAAATCCCACAGACAGAGAAGCCTGGTGGGCTACAGTCCATAGGATTGCAAGAGTCAGACACAACTTAGTGATTAAACCACCACCACCTATGGCAGAGGGGCCTAGGGAGCTCGGTGGAATCTTTTATAAGAGAACCTTATGCCTGAGAATTCCTCCCTCGTGACCTAATTGCTTCCCAAAGGCCTCACTGACTAGTATTATTACCTTTGGCAATTAGGATTTCAACATGAATTTTGGGTGGACACATTCACATGACAGTAAAGAGCAATCCTATTACATTAGATAAATCCAAACTTCTCTTCAGGTCCCAACATATGGATGATCAGTTACATATTCTTGGATTCCTCTAGCAATCTGAAATATAACAACATAACCCCTTCCTTACCCCTTTCCTCCCATGCTTTATTCCTCCTTTATTTTTTCTACCTTACTCCCTACCTCTCTGCTTCCCCTTCTTCCTTCATTATTTTATTTTTTTCTTTGGCTCCAGATTCTATGACTTGAACTAATTGAGTAAAATTATTTGGTAATAGTGATCATAAATCATTGACTGTCATATTCAACTCTATATCACATTCTCTGTCAAAGCATATTTGCCTGTGGTCATCACTTCTCCAACTTCACACTCCTCAGGTCTTGTGATGAAGTAAAAAGAAGAAACACATGTTTACATGGTTACATTTGGTCTTTCTGGTCAAGTAATTTGGATGATAAGAATCTTGATGAAATTTATAGCAATAACTAACATTTTATTGAACTCATACTTACATATCAGACAAAGTTAGAACATTACATGGATTTTCTCATTTAACTCTATGAGGCAGATACTGTATTTCCAAATGTTATAGATAAGATGGTAGAGCCCCAGAGAAGTTAAACTACTAAAGTCAGGCAGCACTAAGTTTGGGTTACAATCTTGATATAAATGTCTTGTTATTTGGGAAATTTTTCAAATAAAAATCCATAAGTACATAAAATGACTTTCATTTAAGAGAATAAAGTAGGACATTTAAAAAATGAAATTGGACATTAAAAAAATGAAATTGACTATATTAAGATGTATATGGTTTAAGACTTAGTTTATGTTTAAAGTTTAAGACTCCTGCTACAGACATGACTGAGCGACTGAACTGAACTGAACTAAATGAGAGCAGATCCGTTTTTTCAACTGTATAATTCTGTCTCCAGTGTAGGAATAGTCTTGGGGTCCGTAAGCTGGATATCATTATCTAAGAAGTTTTTGTATAGTGAGATTAATAATTTCTTCAGGAATTATACTTGTTTATTCAAAACCTATTTGTTAGAATATTTCCCATTTTTAGGGATTTTACACTGTTCACACCATTCCAGTGGATGCTTGGTGGTCTTTGACTTACTTGGTCAGTATTTGAACCAATTTCCTCACCATTTTATCATCCCTTTGCTCCATGCATAGCCTCTGGAATCTGTTTTCCTTTCCTAAGCAGTTTCTGCTATACAATCTTTCAGTCATATTCCCTGGGATGATTACAAACAGTGGTGCCATTTTGACTTTCATTCATTACAGACTGAGTAATGAGTTTGTAATGATTCTCTCGAGATTTTCTTTAAGCCTCTTCCCAATTCATCTTTTCCCAGTCTATCACCAAGTCCTTGAAATCTGTCTTCTTTTTCCCTTTCTATTTAGACTCTGTACAATTCTGTATTCCTGCATAGGCCCATCCTGAGAATTTAGACAGAATCTTAGCAACCTCAGGGAACTTCAGGTGCCCATTAGTATTTGAGAGATGGACAAAGTTGCTTCCTTCTGGGCTTATTCTACACACTTGGAGATCCCAATTCCTTCTTCTTCTGCTAAGTGTTCATGAGGCCCCACATAATTAGTTCCCCCTTCATTAGTGGGTTGACCCCATCATAGGTTCCCTTAACTGAGAAATGCCAACAGCTGATTCCCAAGGATGCCCATGCAATAGGAACTAGGGTTAGAAAGTAACAGGGAGATGACAGATCCTCTTATATGTTTTACATACACAGATTGATAAATTATGAAACTATGTGGCTATTTTGCTGGCAAAGTATTTGTTGTCATTGTTCTTTCTCAGAGTCACTGAAATGCTATCTCAAAGTCCCTGTTTATCCCTCTCTTCTTTTAACATTTTGTATATTCCCCAGGGTCAGAAATTCCTCAGTCTCTCAATCATTTAAAATTATCTCATTAACAATGAGCTTACTACACTCTCCTGCTTCTCAGTCCTCAAACATAACCTACTGTATTATAATTGATTGTGTAAACTATACAAATTTCAAATTAGGTTACAGAGGGGAGAATTAAGCCAACCCCCAATATAGAAAACTATTGCTTTATTTCTAGATGTTGTTGAAATCCTATATAGGCATACTTCATTTTATTGTGTTTAGCTTTACTGCATTTCACAGATACAGAGTTTTTGACACATTGAAGGTTTCTGATAGCCCCGAATAGAACAAGTCTATTTTCAACAGCATTTTGTCACTTCATGTTATTATGTTACATTGTGGTGACTCTCTCAAATTTCAAAGTTTTCATTATTATTATTGTACTTTGTTATGGTGATCGGTGATCTTTGATGTTCCTGTTGAAAAAGGTCAGGACTTATTAAATGATCAGGTGATGATTAGTATATTTTTTACAATAGAAATTATTTTTTAATAATTAAGGTATGTATGTTTAAAGTATTAAAGGTATGTATTTTTTTAGACATAATCCTACACGAATAGACTACAGCACAGTGCAGACATAACTTCAGTATACTGAGAAATCCCCAAAATTGTGTAATTTACTTCACTGCAATATTCACTTTATTGCTGTGGTCGGAAACTGAGGCAGGAAAGACAGCACAAGGGCAAGGACAGCCTTCTCATGTATAGGCATTAAGCAGAAGCCGAAACCACCTTCTTGTTTTTCACTTAATGAGGCCATAATGCATGGAGGAATGGCTTCTAAAACAGAAACATTTTTAGAGCAAGAAACTCTTAAAAGGCGTGGAACATATGCAAATAGAAATACACAAGTTGCTGATGATGGGTTGAAAGACAAAGCAGTCTACTGCAGCCTTTTGCGTTTGATGTCAAGATTTCCCAGTCTGACATATGCACAGATGGGGGTTTCAAGTCATCTTCTAGTAACCTTGGCTGCAATGTAATGTCATTATAATATCATTATCATTGCAGTTTTGACCCACCTTCCTGGTGGATTTCTCTTAGGTGTTCAGGCCTGGCGGAAGTCCAAATAAAGAACTGCAGATGACACACTCATAGGGGAAGGAAAAAGGAATCACTCATATCTAAACCCTGAGAATAAGCCCATGTTAACAACCTAAGCTGCCCCTGTTGCACACTTCTCACTTGCAAGGGTGACTAAACTCTTCAAGTGTGTAACTTTTGCTTCTGCCCTAAATAAACTGCTTCTTTGTGAGCTTTCTCACATATTCTGTGCTTCTAATAAACTCCATACCTGCTTTACAATCTAGATCTCCGTGGAATTCTTTCTTCAAAGAAGTCAAGGGCCAAGTCCTTTTGCTTGCCAAAATCAAAAACAAATGCACATTATCTCCCAGGCATGCCTGTACAGTCTGGGCCGGCTCCATGTCTTGGAGTTCTACATACATGCTTGGACTCAACAACCTCCAATTGTGTACCATCAGGAACTGGTAGAATTTGAAAATGTTAAATGCCTGGATAAGAAGGTCCAACTAAAAGACTTTAGCATCTGTGGAGTCTGATATCTGCTGGAAGTGAGGGAGGGATGGTCCTGGAACCAATACCTCTCAGATATCAAGGAATGACTCTATTACAAAATCCCTAACTCAATGATGATGAAAACTAAGATAGGGTAAAACGCGTGTATAATTTCAGTCAGTAAGTAAAAGCTTTCTTTAAAAATTTAAATCTGCCAAAACAACGCAGTACACTAAAAGAATTCCTTCTTACAACTTCTAAGTAAGTTCAATATGTAAGGGTCACATGCATATAATAGGCCACCAATAAATATTTGTTCTAAAAATGAACTAGAATTTCTAAGGAACTGCTCCTGGCAAAAACAATCAAGTAAATATATTCACTGAGAAAAAGACTGTACCAATCAGGGGCCATTAATTATGAGAAAAGAGGTATGGAGAAAGCGAGTAAAGAGGCTTCTTGAGGGGCTCTTCTTTTCTCATGCCTACAGAGGAGTTTGTAGCTGGGAGGGTAGGTTGAAGGGGAAGTAGGTATATAAGTGTGATCAACGGACAGGGAAAGAATGAGTAGGAACAGAAGAAAGTGATTAAAAGAATTTCAATAGAACATTAGGAAGCTTTCCTATGGGAAGAGTTCTATCAATTCTTATAAATTTTTATACCTTCTCTTTGAGAAAACCCATAATAAATATCAATGATTGCTCAAGGATTTCAAAAGTAAATGCCTATAATTTTGAAGCAACTTCCCTCTAGCCTCAAAGTAGCTCAGATTCTTTTACGTCTCTAAAAGGCCTATCCTCCCACATTTATGATCACACTTATACACTATCAATTGTCTGAAGGTAATGTGTTCTCTTTCCTAAGATGGGAGACTTCCCTGATAGCTCAGTTGGTAAAGAATCTGCCTGCAATGCAGAAGACCCCAGTTCGATTCCTGGGTCAGGAATATCCCCTGGAGATTAAGTAGGTAAGGATACCTACTACAGTATTCTTGGACTTCCCTTGTGGCTCAACTGGCAAAGAATGTGCCTGCAGTGTGGGAGACATGGGTTCAGTTCCTGGAGAAGGGAAGATCCTGGAGAAGGGAAAGGCTACCCACACCAGTATTCTGGCCTGGATTCCATGGACTGTGTAGTTCCCAGGGTCACAAAGAGTCTTTCCTAGGATGGGATCAGGCAGA